>ML821657.1:12855-71441 GCA_009831015.1 Picea engelmannii
ATGGAGGTGAAGGAGGAATCTGAGGATGGTCCTCTTCCTCTTCACTTTTTCCCTTTGAAGAATCACCCAAAACTGGTCGCTTCTGTTCCAAGTAATCTTCGTACAAGACTTTCACCATCTCCGACATAGCAAGGAATGTTTTCTGGAACTCTTTCTCATCTTGAGAAATCCCTTCTTTCGGTGCCATCTTCTCGCTATGAGAAGCTCTTTTTCTCAATCCAATTAATGGATTCTCTGCAACAAGCTCACCTTCACCACGCTGTAGCTTTTCCTTGGTTAACATGCAAAACTCAAATCCAAACGTCAAATATCTCTGATACCACTTGATTCGTAGGATCTTTTAATGACTTATGGTTGAGTTTTAATTTTGCATGCGTTAATTAACCATTTGAGAAACTTAGTGAAGGAATGAGGAAAGAAGAGGAATTATGACATCCATATACACATATTTAGATATAAAATGAAATAATAGACAACAAACCATAACACGCAGATTGATAACGGAGTTCGGCACAACTTTGCCTACGTCTCCGGGCCTTTGTCTCTGTGGGAGAGGCTTCTTTATTTCTGTTAAAATGCTCAAATGTACATCACTGCAATGCCAAATGGCTACAAGAATGATCTGGTCATGTTCTTCCAGATCTCTATAACCCAGCAAAGAAAATGACACGCAAAATGGACATCCGGAGCTCCCAGAAATGATCCGATAGTGTCTCCTCCTCAAAAGCTTCTCTGCCTCAAAATGGCTTTGGCTTGTCTTCTCCTCAGTATAATTCTGCTCTGAATGCCCTCCTATGGCCTCAAACAGGCCTGGGTTATATAGCTGGGAAGTTGGTTTCTCATCTCCAACTTCCTCCAAGAATTTAGGCTCCAAAACTGCCCAATAACTCCCAAAAATGGAGAAAATTAATTAAAAATAGGTTTAATATTGTTAAAAACCCAAAATTTAGTTATAAACCCACTTTATAGTTATAATAGGGTGCTAGCTCCCTTTTGCCTAGCGTGCGCCCCCTTGACAGGGTCATATGGTTTCATATGGCCAAGTGCTAGCCCAAAGGGCTAAGCGCTGGCCCCTCTCGATTCAATACTTTGCAATATATTTCATAATGTGGGTTTCATAACATAAACATTAATGTGGCGCATTGGTAAAGGACCATTTCTTAAGGTGTTAGGCTTGGTGGTGGTCATGGGTTCAAATCCCATGGACCCCAAAAACAATTTTTTTGAATCATGCCACTTCAACTGATGACTGGGTGCCACGTGGCTTCCCATGACTGGGCCACGTGGCATCTCCCCATTTGACGGATTAATGCCACTTGTCAGTTATTGACTGGTCCAATTGCCTGCCACATGTTTGCCTTGTCAGTGAACCTGCCCAATCACCATCAGCCATAGAGTGCCACATCATCTCCTGCACAGTTAGCATGCTGATGTCATCAACATTGACTTTTTGACCAGTTGACCTTTGAATTTTTACCTGTTTGGGCTTCCGATCAGAACGCGATAACTTTCGCATACGGAGCCCATTTGATGGTTTCGTCAGATTCTGAGAACTTTCATTTTTGAGCATTTTTCAAGACCTATCAGGCTTCTGGATCCGATTTCGGATCACCGTAGAGGGGTTTTTTCTCTATAGAAAGTGGGCCTGCACGTGTGTATATGTGCCCTTCCCTTGAATAGCCTGCGTACATACGCTGGTTGTTGAAGTGTTAGTAGCGCGTCTATTGAGAATTTTTTTTTATTTTTTATTTTTAATAAGTGGCAGTCATCCTCTTCCCTGTTAGGAGTCACACTTCTCAGGGGTTTTCTTGATATAGTCCTATTCCTTGTTATAATAGTCTGTAGCCTAGGTTTGATTTCAGTTTAGCTTTCTTCTAACCAAAGATTTATTGTGTTTTCTTTAATAGGGTTTTTAGACAAGTTTGTGAGTCTTCTTTGATCTACCTGTTTGGTATTGTCAGTGACTCACTGTGATCTTTGATTGGGAAATAATCCATTTCTTGGCCCTGTCTTGTCTTCGTTTTTCCCTTTTTTTCTTTAGAAGAAAAGAAAAGAATCCATTTTCAAATTTCTTGTTTTGAACCATAAAACAATAAAAAAAAAAAACTTTCATCTCTTTGTTTGGTAAAGTAGTTTAGGTTAGTGACTTTATTTACCAAGGAAAATAAAGTTTTCTTAAGTTCTTTACTTGAATGGTTAGGAAATTAAGTAGCTTGTAGTTGAGGAAAATTTTGGTTCAAGTTTTTCTTTTCAAATATATGAGAAAAGTAGTTACAGAAAGTTTGGTGAAAGAGTTTAAATTGGCAAATATTTTGTGAAGAAGAAGTAGTTTTGTTTCCAGTTTCATATTATGCTCTTCTCTTCCATCTCTTAAAGAACATCATTGGTTTCATTTTCATTTATTTTGACTTAAGAAAACCACTAAAATTAACTCTTAATTAAAAGTTATTATACTTTGTGTTTGTAGGGTCCATCAACGCAGTCTAGGCTAGAGCCTTGATTTAGGGTTGGAGAGGAAAATCTTCAAGGCTACAAAAACAAACATAAGAGTCTGTGCTAGGGAGTGCTTGAAATTCTAGTAACCATGAAATTTATCTGAGAGCCCCCTATAACATAGGGGATAAACAGGAGGTCACATGTGGAAAGGTAGTGGAAATAACCCCTCCATAGCCGGAACAAGAATAGTGGGGAACACATATAGAGGGCTTATCTTGGGATTCCATTGATCGCATTTTCCATGGAGCTTCGTGGGTCTCAAATCCATTCAAGGTCCTCAATCATCTTCCAAAAAACTTTTTTTCAATACCCTTGATAGGTTTTAGGCTTGATACCCTTCTCCTTGCGTTCCACCCGATTGTCAACTGTACCCGCCTGGTAACTATTTACGCTCTAGCAATCTAGTTGCCTTTATCTTAGTGACTTACACAGGTGGCTGTAGGGGTATACTGCAGTACCTAGGGAAGACATCGAGCCACACATTTATTAGTTTACCCAGAGGGTGCTTTCGTGTTTGAGTTTCACATGCACCGGTAAGTTGTTCTAGTGTTGGCTGGTGTAACTATTCTTCCAACTAGCTAGTGATCTGCTTGTCTTGTCTCATAGGATATTTTTCTAGTGTGTACTAGTTTTTAAAATGATTATAGAAATCCATAGTTTTTCAATGATATTCTCACACAGTGGAGGATCGGGAGCTCCACTGGTCACAAATGCTTTTGGGCCTGCCACTGGTTGATCTTGAGCCACTGCCACCACTGGTAAGGTGAAAACTAGACCAACAAGGGTCTTTTGAGGTGACCAGGTTACATGAAATTGTGCCTGACTCATATCTAAGAGGAGAATATTTGATTCCGGAGGAACCAATAATTTATGACCTTAGAGTAGAATCTCTTGTTCTGTATAACCCTCCAATCATTGATCTATCAATGCCCATCGTCGTACAGGTTCAACCTTATGAGCGTCAGGTAGTGTCACAAGTAGCGATAGAAACAAATGCTAGTACTTCTTCAGGGAATACTCATATTCCCTCTATGGATGTCACTACAGGGGGTGTTCTGCCTCCTAACCAACCATCACTGGTCTGGACCACTATGGTCTCGAATTCCTCTACCTAGGGCAATGGTCTGATTTTGTCTATGGCTGTGATCACTACTCCGTTCAGCTATAGTATGACAGACCCTTTGTTCTGATATGGGATGCCTAGATTCGGTACGAGCACTGTCATTTCCTACTCCACTCTACAGACTTTTTGTCTCGGGGCAGGGAGCTCCAATGCTCCTCTGCAAGGATCCATGGGGGGAACTTTAGCTCCCTATAATGCTTTCCCTTATGGAAGGGGTCATATACCTCCTTTGTCCCCTTCGCTCGACAGTGCGCACCAACACTCTGTCATGCCACACGTAAACTATAGTTCAATTGGAGCAGGTAGTCAAGGACTTCCTTCTTATAGCATGCCGGTAGGTTCGACACCGTTCTCTTTGTTATCCACATTTTGTAACAACACATTCTCGTCAGTTGTTGTCTTGACTGGGGGAAACCCCGGTTATGGAAAAGAAAATCCTATGCAGGGTACTATTCTTGCACAGGGGGAAAACTTAGGAATTCCTTTCCCACAAGGACTTTGAAATACATGGCAGGGATTAGTTCCATTGTTAGGGATGTCGACTTGGGGAAACCCCTTCAATATCCAATGGAACCCTGTGCAAGGCTCAACACCTATGCCCATCGGATCGATAGGGGTCAACCCTTCCCAAAATCCTTGGAATGTGATGCAAGCCCAACCCTTTACGTCCTATTATGGGAGTCAGCCAATGACGTCTCAATAAGCATAAAATTTGTACGCTGGTCATGACCATGGTTATTACCAGAACCCTGGCCATCAACCTAAATTTCCTAGCAACCTAGTGTGAGACAAACTGTAGGCTCCTTTTTCCCTAGTTATAATCAACATTCCAAATTATTGTTTCTGACAACTCTGCACTTGCCAAAATTGACAAGGCTATTAAATGATCCCATCTTTCACAATCCATGTTGGCCTCCCATGCTGACAAAGTTTCCTTTGGACATTCCAAAGTTTGATTCTAATCCTAATGAATATCTAGGAGATCATGTGATTACCTTCCATTTATGGTGCTCGTCCAACTCTTTGAGAGACGACTCCATCCAGTTGCATTTTTTTCAATGCACTCTCATCGGGAGTGCTACAAAATGGTACATTGAGCTCAACCACTCAAGATACTCTTCCTTTGGCAAATTGGCAATGGATTTCCTAAACCATTTCCAATTACCCATGAGATACGACACCGACACTGAATTGTTGGACAAATTTGAGCAGACAAAAGTGGACCATATTTCCGATCACATCCAAGAATGGAGACACCGGAAGAGTTTGATAAAAGTACCAGTCCCACCAACATTCCTTCTTGAGTGGTTCCTTAAGTCTTTGGTACCTCATTTTTCTAAAGACGTCGCAACATCGGGGGTGTTTTCAGAGGAAGATGCAATTATGAGAGCCCAACAACTAGAGTTAATTTACTCTTAATCAAGTATACTTTACAAATTTTTCCAGATGCACCACGGTCGATACTTAACAAGACCAGACAAATAACTAGAGCACATGCCAATGGTATTGTTGGTTCAGTGCAAACGAAGCCCACCGATCAACTGTCGAATCAATTGTAGCAATTTTCCATACAACAGAAAGCGACCTGCCAGACCACTGGTTCGGCTATTCCCCCTACCCAAAAGTTCGATGTACACAATGTGCAATCGACAAACTCGAAGGCCACCCAACAACTTGAAGGAAAGAAAAAACAATGAAATAAGGGTAAGGGGGATAAAAAACCTACCAATAATATTGGCTAGGGAAACACTTAAAAGAAGAAGTCGAAGCATTTTTGTAATCTTTGCACAGAAGACTGCCCAACTCACCAGTGCCCTCGGCTTGCAGAGGCCCATAATTTATTGGCATAGAAATAGCCTGTCGTGTTAACAAATCCATTTCTACATGGAAATTTTTTGACTCAAGACTCTTTGAGCGTGGAAGGGGGAAGTCAAGGACTTGCTCCATCTGGGAGTAATGCTTCGTCCATGAATGTGTACATGATGAAAGGTAGCATTGACATAACAACCAGGACACGCGACAATGGAATGCCAAACACCTCTGAGAAGGGTAAAGAAGCTAAAAACCCATCTCTTCCTCTCCATATTAAGAAGACATTGGATGAAACAATGGCACACATCCCCAAAGCTACGTTCAAGAAAGCTTCCCACAACCCAAACACAAGGGACACCCAAAAATACTCTATGGTGGAGGATTTGTCACAAACCCCTTATGCAATGTCCTCTTTGGAAGTCCTCCAGAGCTGCCCTTCCCAAAGAAAGGCTTTGTTAGTTTCTTTAGGATCTACTGAGACTTGTAATCTAGGAACGATCATGCTTTATATGATCGACTTAAAACCTCATCTTCCTTACCATGTAGAGTTTCATATAGTAGTGGCTTACACCACAAAAACTTTTACTTGGAACATTTTCCGCATGGTGGTTGATGAGGGCACCTCTAAATCAATGATTTATTTGGCGTGTTGGAAGGCCATAGGCCAACCTGTTTTGTCTCTGTCACCTACTCTTATTACCACTTTTGACGGTCATTCATTTCGACTACACAGAATCATCTAATATTTTCCCGTGGAGTTAGGGGGGAAGACCATGTGCGTCGAGGTTGAATTGGTCGATGCTTCTCTTGACTACAATATCTTGTTAGGAAGGAGTTGGACCTATGCTATGAAAGTAGTGGTCTTGATATTTTTTGGGTCTTGTTGTTTCCACACGAGGGTTAGATCATGTCCATTAATCAATTATCCTTCTCTCGTCCTAACCCTTCATTGGGGGTATCCACAGTCCCAATGATTGATAACCCTCAGCCTGGCATCATCAATGTAGGGGTTGGTTTTTTCCCATCTTTGATGGGTACTTTCGATTACTCGCCTCTGACCGACAATTTCCATTACATATCGGTTTTCCTCGACCAGCCTAGGGCTGAAATCTTTCAAATCTCGTCACATGACTTACTTTAACGATTTGTGGACTCTTCTTTCCCCATCAACTACGATGGAAGAGATAGGGGACCATGGCATCGACATGCCTTTTTCTGTGACAGAATTTGCATACTCTATAGTCCAACAATCTTTCACCGACCCCAATCCGACTCCCGGACAAGGGTTAGATCCGATTCTCGAGCCTACATGGGCTCAAGGTTCCCTTGCCAATACTAATTCATTAGTCTTAGTCTTTCACTCAAACGAGGCAATTATTGAGGAAATGACTAGTCCGGACAAACCCTGGGATGATCTTCATCACAAATCTTACTTCCTACCAGAGTTAAGAAGAATTGAAGTAGGTGAATTCACTCTGAGTATGACTGGAGATAAGGCTTGTCCTATCAATCCTTTAGATACACATGTTCTTTACGCTGAAGGAAATATGGCAACCATTACTCAAACAATACCTATTTATATCTCTAGAATCCCTGGCATCGTCGAGAATATCTTCGTCGGAGAGGACTGCTCCTCCAAGGAGATTTGAATATACACAGATTTATTTAAAGAATTCTGTGACGTGTTTGCCTTCTCTTACGAGGAAATGCCAGGCATAGATCCAATAATCATCAAACATGAAATCATGACATATCCTGATTCTAAGATAGTCCGGTAGAAGCTTTGTCCACTCAATCCTAGGAAAGAAACAACTATTAAGGATGAAGTAGAGAAACTACTCCAAGATTGTTTCATCCACCCCGTCCAATTGACTGAATGGGTGTCAAATCCCGTTCTAGTCAACAAAAAACAGGGTAAAATTCATGTATGTAGGGACTTCCATGATTTGAACAAAGCTTGTCCAAAGGAAAATTTCCCCACATCATTTATTGACTAGACAGTCGATGAATGCGCAGGTTACGAAGCCTTTTCTTTCATGGATGGATTTTCAGGATACAATCAAATACATATCAAGCCCGAAGACCAACACAAAACCGCTTTCATCTGTCCGTGGGGTACATTCTCTTATCGAAAGATACCTTTTGGTTTGAAAAATTTTGGAGCTACATTTCAGTGGGCCATGTCTTTTTCTTTCCATGATCTCAAACACATATTCGAGGCTTATCTCAATGAATTAGCATGATGATCTCACAAGAGATATGATAATCCTGCACACCTTCGACCAATGTCGCTACTATTGGATATGCTTGAATGCAAACAAATGCATCTTTTGCATAACATTGGGTCATCTGTTAGGTTTCATAGTTTCAACGACAGGGATCATGGTTGATCCTCTAAAGGTTGAGGAAATAGTTCAGTTGCCTCCTGCGTGCACAGTCCCTCAGCTTCAGAGTCTACAGGGAAAAGTGAGCTTTTTACGGTGTTTCATCACAAACTATGCCGAGATCACAAAGGGTTTTATGCATTTACTAAAGAAGGGCGTTCCTTTTCATTGGGATGAATTTGCTCAATGATCTTTCGAAGCATTGAAAAGTTCCCTCACATCGACCCCTCTGTTGCGGCCACCCAATTATAATAAAGATTTATTATTGTATTTGGTCACTATGGAATTGACCATCGGTATGGTCTTGGTTCAGGAGGATGATTTTCTCTCTGAATATGTGATTTATTACCTATGTCGAGGCCTGGTTGGACTGGAAGTCAATTATTCCCACATTGAAAAACTTGTGTTGGCAGCAGTTCATGCTGTCCAACGGTTCCATCATTACATCTTATTTCGCAAGACCACCGTCATTGCCATTGTGAATCAGTTTCAATACGTGTTGACACAATGTGTGATCAACGGAAAGATCAGTATATGGATAGTTATTCTCCAGGAATTTGACTTGGATTTTGTCTTGGCGAAATTTAGAAAGTCATTGGTCTTTGTAGAACTCATCTCGGAACTTCTGGTTTAATCAAGTGATGTTATACCCGAGGAGTCACTTATCAAAGGAGACATGTTTTTTATCGCATCTTCGGACCCTTGGTACAGAGATATACTAGTCTATATCTATACTTTGAAGTGCCCCACCTCTTCTTCTTATGATGAGCCTCGCCATATATTCTACCAGGCCAAAAACTATCTCATACTCGAGGACACTCTGTATCGTTGAGGTGTAGATTGCATCCTTCACCCGTGTCTCACTCATGAAGAAGTAGAAATCGTACTTAACGATTGCCACACTAGAGCATGTGGTGGTCATTTGTCTTGGTTGGAAACAACCCAAAAGATTCTACGAGTCAGTTACTTTTGGTGGACATTAATCAAAGATTGTGTTGAATCGGTCAAGAAGTGCCACCCATGTCATATCTTCTCTCAGAAGATGAGGGCACACCCCACTCCCATGTTTCCCATCATCACAGTTGGTCCCTTCACCAAGTGGGGGATTGATTATGCTACATGCAACCCCTCTTCTATAAGGGGCACCGTTATATCATCGTAGCAGTAGACTACTTCACAAAGTGGGTTGAAGCTATGGAAACATTTAAAGATGATGGGGAGACAACAACTCTCTTTTTGTTTAACTAGATAATAGCAAGGTTCGATATCCTGAGAGAGATTGTCATTGACCATGGAAGTCACTTTCAGAAAAATATTATGTATGAATCAACATCAAATCTTGGGTTGAGGAAAGAACATTCATCACACTACTACCCACAAGCGAATGGTCAGGTGGAAGCTATGAATAAATCCCTTAAGACTATTTTATAGCGAAGGATCAATTCATCCAAGTCAAATTGGCATTTGATGTTGTACTTGGCATTATGGTCCTACCGAGTGTATGTTAAGACTGCCACTATTTTATCACCTTTTCAACTTGTTTACGGGCTGGAAGCAGTCTTGCCTATAGAGTGCCAGATCCCCTATCTAAAGTTGGTAGTACAGTTATTGCCAAACACTTCAACGCTCGAAGAGTGTTTATTATATCTTGAGTAGCTCAATGAACAGTGTCACGATGCATCATTGGCTAACGAGGCTCACAAACAAAAAGTCATGTGTCAGTATGATTGGTCTGTCTGTCCTCGGATTTTCTCAGAAGGCAACCTTTCCCTAGTCTATGACAAAGATAAGCACCCCTTGGCGGGAGGCAAGTTCAAACCCATGTGGTTTAGACCTTTCATCGTGAAGAAGGTTCTAAAGAAGGGCTCTTATCGTCTAGTGTAGTTTGAGGGAGATTCTTTGGTGGAGCCTAGAAACGAGCTCTACCTCAAGAAGTATTACTCGTAGGTGGGTCATCTTGGGTGACTTCTTGTAACATATGTATAGTCTTATACATTTTATTTTTAGTTTTTTGTCTATTTGGTTTTATGTATGTGTCATTTTTTATGTGATGTTTTTCACTATGATAGATGTCAAGTGAATTAGAGGTGTTCGTTGGGTTTGTAGATGGCACTAGCTGGCACACTCGGAGGCTTGCTTCCACAGCTTGGGTGATTTTCACACCTCAGGGCCAATTTTTATCTTCAAGAGGTATTTGCTTAGGTGATTCCACAAACAATGTCACCGAATATAGTGTAGTCTTAGAGTTTCTTCGTGACGCTTTGTCGCATGGTATCTCTCACCCTTGGGTCTACTTAGATGCTCAACTGGTTGTGTCCTAGTTAAATGGGGTTTACTGTATTTATGATCCTACTCTACACCGAAGGTTCCTTACAGTACGTCTCTTTGATTACATTACGTATATCCATAATGAATCTTTGATTACATTACGTATATCCATATTCCTAGGAGATTGAATCAAATCACAGATACTCTAGCTAATCATGTATTATATTGGCATATTGCACACATGTATGGAAAAGCACACACATGCACATGTAAATACATTTGTAAAATATATGTAATCCATAGGACATAAAAAGATGTAAATACGCATATATATATATATCAAAAATATCAGAGTACATGGGTGGGCGTAAGCGCCTCAAAAATATGTCCACTAAGATTCATGGGGCTTATGCACTCAAAAATATACAAAACGTTCCCTACCATAGTGAACAACAACGTCTTCCAAACGCCGGAAGAGCTAGACCCAGGTTCGTGGAACCCCAACTACGTGAGGTTGCATCGACGGTGGGATATCCTCTATATCCACCATAGGGATTGTATGAGTGAGCGCGATGAGGTTCCTCTCTACCCATCTCAATGCTCTCTCAGCCTCTCCGACTGGAGTACCCCTTGCTACTGCTATTGGTCTGACGACTGTAGCTGGTCCTGCCTCTGGTCGAGGATGCCACCTATTCCCTGAGAAGTCTATTGGATGCAATGGTCCCATGTCTGTACATAAAATATACGTAAGTGTTAGATACTCTGGTATACAAAAAAAATTATATATATAAAAATACATAAAAAATAAATAACTTTGAAAAGAAAACTTACCCATCTCTCCTCGCTTCGCTCCGGGAGGTACAGGCATGTCAGGATCCCTATAGAAATTGATTCCAGCATAGGGGTAGTCCTTTATTTCTGGAATCTTCCATGACCACCATTCAAAAAACTTGTCATCAAAGTCCTCGTTGGTCCTCCCTCCCCCCTATCGCGGCAACAATGTCGCCCATCTACATAACGCTGGGAGAGAGGTTGCATGCCCTCGTATAGTCTCTCGAGGACTGAGACTGGGTACCCTCTTGAAGAAAAATAAAGACAAAACAGTCCCAAACCTGAAGTTTCGATGCTCCCATATCCGACACTCTGTTAGCTGTCTCTTCATACAATCCACCATGGTTGTACTCTAGTCGAAAATCCATGCATTTAAGCACTATATTGCACAATTCATGTGCGCCTAAGAATCCTGATGCAAAGCCATGGATCCAGTGAACCACCCAATGAGTAGAACTATCACTTTGAATGATAGGTTGTTGATCATATGTATAGGCACATGAGAACCTACTTTCTCAGTACCAACCTCGCAATGGAGTGCAATCAAATCCTCAATGTTGTGAGGCTCGGGGGGAAAAGTACATAAGTTGACTGGATCCCCTCTCCTCGAGAGACCAGTCAGGAAGTAAATATCTTTAGTCATTGGAGTCAATGGTTGCCCCTCGAGCATGAATGCCTCTGTGTCAGGATTCTAGTAATCTATCAAAGCATTCAACAATGTGGGTTGTGCCCTCATAAACAGACACTACAAGAACTTTAAAAACCCACATTGTGACAAAACAACGATAGCATTAGGGTTCTCTGAGACTAAAAAATCTATGTCCCCATGCTCCCTCTCTCTCCAATGAACATACATTCTGCAAAATGACAAATGGATGGAGAGTTAACTCTTGTTTTTTTTTTTTTTTCCACTCATTTGAGGGTATATGCGGGTTGTCTTGGCAACAGTCACATGTGTACACGAGAAAGTTATCTTCTACCCTAGTTCCAGTTATCGACCAATAAGCATCAGTAGTAACAATAGTAGCAACATATCGATATTTATACCCTGATCATAAGTAGAGGCAATTTAATAAGCACCAGTCATTTCATTTAACACCCACCATCACACATCAATGCCAGGAGGTGCGCACACGCAGGATGTGCTTGGACAACCCGTGTACATGCAGGCTCAACCTATTTAAAGGTTAGCGCCCCCCGAGAACACAAAAACAAATGCGAAAATGAAGAATGGAAATGCAAGAGAGGTTATTTTGTACTTACTTGGTTCAAGCGGAAGTTTGTTTTGTCCACTGAAGCTCCAAGAATCAACTCTTTCGGCAAATGGGTGTTTATTGACTTTCGATCAATTCTCAATTCACAATAGTGATAATGAGCTGCCAACATTCTATTTATAGACTTTTTTGCCCCTTTTTGTCATTTTTTGGACCCTTTTGTCATTTTTTATAGCTTGAAAATTGTTTGCTATGGTTCTTGAGTTTCTTGGGGGATGTTACGATAAGTGTTACATTGGGTATTTTGAAAATGTTTTGAAAGTTGGGTCATTTTTAAAGGTCTTTTGCATATAAGATAGGATTCCACCTCAACTTGTTGCACCTCATTGTATTTTTCTCTTTTCCATAGGATCGATCCCATCGAATTGCGACACGGAACCCTCACTCCTGCTCTAGAAGTGTCATAATTTAGTGGTATATCCTACCTTAACATGGATGCCCTAGGTAGATCCTAGTTTCATTTTGGTGTCCATGTCATCACTAATGACTATAGGCTCAGGAGTCCTTATTAGTTTTTCCTGATTACAATTTTGGGCCTCATTTTCATGATTCATTATCACTCTTGACCTCACCCTTGGGACTCCAAAAACACAACGGGTCTTCTTTTAAGCCCTTTTCAGACCCTCTAAACATGAAAAGATTTTTGAGTGATCTTGTTTCCCTTCACACTCGCCAAACTAAAATTTGAAGGCACATATGTCCGACAATAGTTAACCCCTTTTTCAGTCCATATTGTCAAACAAACGAACAAAGGTATACTCGAGAAGCCTCAGTTCTCTAGAAGAGTATTCTCAGGTATAAATTTACCCCTTTTTTGGGCCCAAGGGACTAAATTTACGGAAAAGAAACCCCCATGGAGTCCATAGTTAGTCTATTTTCAGACTCCCTAAAATTGAAAAGATGGTCAAGTGACCTGGTTTCTTCACACTCATCAAATTGGTCCAGAAGAACATCCCTTATGGAGTCCATAGTTAAGCTCTTTTCAGAATCCTTAAATATGAAAACATTGTCGAGTGACAATGTCTTTGTCACACTCATTAAAATGATTTTTAATAGACATCTGTTCGGTGTTAATTTACCCCTTTTTCGAGCCAAATAGATTACCTTTGAAAATGATACCCTAGTGGAGTCTCCTTTTACACTTTTTTAGACTCTCTAAAAATGAAAAACCGCTAAGCCTAACTTCTCTTGGCTCATTAAAATTACATCAAAGGATGTTATCATTATGTCTTATTAATCACATTTTCATTCCTGTGTCTTTGGACTAATGCCGGCTCCATGTTTCTCTCAACTGAACCATTTGAAGCATGCCTTATACACAAGTCTTGTAGCACTTTTCCTCTGCGTCTCGACACCTTGACCCATGGAGGATTTTTTTGAGTGTCCCTTTCTTGCATATGCCCCCTTGCTCTGAGCATCTATGTGTTCCTTTCATTTGGAACTAGTATGTTTGTGACACTCATTCCTCCTTTGTAATGTAGAATTCTTTTATTCTTTTTCAAACTTTCCAAGATTATTGAAAAAGACAAAAAAAAAAAAAATCAAATATACCCCAAAAAGAGGAAGGGAAAAGTATTTTCTTTTTTGGCAGCACAATGAGTCACCCTTGGACAAAGCACATCCTTTCATTTGTTCATCAAGCTAAGGGATTTAATGTGACCTTAGGAGGTTGTCCTTCCAAACATATGGAGAGATTGCATTGCCTTCTGCATCTTGAACTTATGTCAATTCCATGCTGCCTGAGTCTCATCATTTGTTGTTCTTTTGGCCAAGGGAAGTTTTACTAAACTTTAGTATTCCCTTCTGTAGTTTGTCTCTTGTCCTCATGATCGGCCACCCCAAAGGACCAATCAAGTCCTTTCTCAAAATCGATGAAGTTCTCTTCCTGATCACCAATATCCTCTTGTCTGTTCCTGACAAGCCATCGATGACCTCTAGGTAGTGAATTTGTACATTGATATTACACTCCTACCCAAGTTTTGAATATTTTGAAGTTGTTTCTCGGGCTCTGAAGACCTCACCCCCAGCCATCGGGCATCATTGGATTCTTGAAGATGGATACTATACATGTATATCTTTTGATTTTTGAGATGTAGTTCCATTGTGTATTGCCTATGACTACACTTTATATAGTTATATGACATGGATTTGCAGTGTATTTGATTGTCAAACATGATTTTATTTCATCCTGAGCATGGGTATGCCCGCCTCGATGAGACAAATTGTTTTTTTGCAGATGGCACCTCCTAAAATCTGGTCCCTAGGCTCACTCGCTTCGTACATTGGTGAATATTTGTAATGTATTTCGGCCATCAGATGATCTTCTGACCTCGCACAATAGGGGGAATCTGTTATAACCCTAAATTGCACTAGACATCCATACCTGACATTAGACCATCTAACTTGTTATCTTTTCCAATCCATCACTGAACAATATCTTCTAAAAACCATTGTTTTGAAGGTGTACATTCCCTGCACCATTACTTACCATGTACACATGCTTGTTGCACCACCACAACCCACGTACATTCACAAAATATCAGAAAAAATGAAAATTGCAAAGGGATACGGGTTTCTGTGCTGTTACATAACCATTTGAATTCCCATAGCCAGTCACCCTAACCATTCATATCTCTTCTGACCTATAAAAGAAGGGGTGTGGGTCCCATTTCAAAAAGAAGCATGAGAGCATAGAAACTCTGCCCATTTCCATATTCCCCCTTTGCCCCAATAATTGACAACCACATTGTGAGTTTGAGCCTGAATTCCCTTTTTCTCCATTGCAATCCCTTGCCATTCCCCTAGAGAAAACTAAAGAGGAGAAGGAGACATGGAAGTAGGTGGTGCATTGTGAAGAGGATCCCAGGACCGAGTTCAAGGAGCAGTGTCGGTCTCACATTGTAAGTGAATTTTGTGAGATTAATATAAAGAACTACTTTTTTCCGTCTCGCCAAATGACATATTAAACTTATATGATTTGTTTACATTTCTTGTTTATGATGTTTAACCCACTAATCCATATGTAGAATGCATGCTTGTATTTTCTTGTTTGTCTTTTGGTTAATGCAGGTCTGCCTTGGGAGGAGGCTTCGGTCAGAAAACAACTAAGAGAAAAGAGATCGACACTAGATGCTGACTTTAAGGTATGCCTACCAGATCCCTATACCTTGTCTTTTATGTATGATTGTGGGTTAATGTCAATATAGTTCATAAAAAGTAAGAGACTTTAGATGGTTAGCTCTGCCTACATTTTAGAACCCTAGTGTAGTCCGTAGAGGGGTTTTCCCACTATAGCAATTAGTTGCATTACTTGATTTGGAGTTGGAGCAGTTAGATGTTAAAACTTCCTTCTTACATGGATATTTGTATCAGGAAATTTACATGGAACAACCTGAAGGGTTCGTTCAGAATCGCAACAAGAAATTTGTTTGTAGGCTCAAGAAATCATTGTATGGTCTGAGGCAATCACCCATACAATGGTAAAAGAAATTTGAATCTTTCATGGTGAGCTAGAATTATACAAGGAGTGAGTATGATCATTGTGCCTACTTTAAGTAATTGAATAATGGCATATTCATTATCTTAGTATTGTATGTTGAAGATATTCTTTTAGAAAGTGAAAGCATAACTAAGATCAATAGATTAAAGGATCATATGTCTAGGACGTTCGATATGAAAGATCTAGGAGAAACAAGGTAGATTTTGGGCATGGAGATATTCAGAGACAGGATGAATGGTAAGATTTGTTTGTCACAACAGAAGTATGTTGAGAATATACTTTTGAGGTTTGGTATGAACTATGTGAAACCAATTTTAGTCCCTTTAGCTTCCAATTTTAATCTTTCTTCAAGTTTATGTCGTAGTACAAAATAAGAAAAGGAATATATGTCTTGAATACCATATGATAATGCAGTAGGAAGTCTAATGTATGTGATGGTTTGTACAAGGCCAAACATTTCACATTCAGTTGGGGTTGCCATCATATATATGGAAAGTCCAGGTAAAGAGCACTAGGCAACAGTGAAATGGGTGCTTTGGTATCTGAGGGGCACAAGCTATTATTGTATCACTTATAATAGTGGTTTTGAATTAGTATGTGGATATGTTGATTCTGATGTCAAAGCTACAAAACATTTTTTCATTATCCACTATAGAAGCAGAACACATAGTTGCTTCACATGCTTGCAAAGAGGTAGTTCGGTTGAAATGTTTGTTTGGTGAGTTTGGAAGGATGCAGGAAAAAGTAAAGTTTATTTTGGATAGTAAAAGTTCTATTCACTTGGCTAAGAATCCATCCTACTATAGTAAAAAAGAACATATACCTATCAAGTACCATTTTGTAAGACATGTCATAGATTAACGTGGAGTCTCTCTTGAGAAAGTGCATACAAAAGAGAACTACGCATACATGTTCACAAAACCAGTACTTTTAGAGAAGCTATGATGGTGCTTGGCTTCTCTTGGCTTGCATAAAAGGTGATGAACAAAATGAAGGAGAAAGGTATTAGGTTAATTGTTGTTAAGGTGGAGATTCTAGAATGTGGTGACAACGAATTCCTCCAAGGATGGGTTTAGATCCTATTATTCTGCATTGGTTGTAACTAAATAGACCAAGTTAGAATATGGATTGGAGTGAATTTAATAATAAGTTTCTTGTGTACATGTATATAAATTTATGTAAGCCTGTAGAGGCAGAGACGGAGGAGGAGGAAGTGAGAGAGGATACAAGAGAGATTGCAAGTCTATTGTAATCTCCATGATCTGAATAATAAAACAACTGATACCTATGCTTAGTGGACGTAGCCCAATGTTTGGGTGAACCATGTGAAATCTCTGTGTTTCTTATCTGTGTTATTATTGATTATCATACATGAATTGTGTTTTCCACATTTGCAATTCTAACAGTTTACAAATATTAATATTGTCATATTCCCAATAATAATATTGTTTCTGTAGCATTCATGGACAATTTATGGTGTGGCTGGGAACGAGAAAGGTAAAGTGAGATTTTGTTACAGTGTTATTTACAATTTTGGATATTCTCTGGCTAATACAGGGAATTTGTTAGCGGCAACTGCTGGTGATCATGTTGGTAATCTTCCTTATCAAGAAACATATTTTGGAAAAGCAACATGCAGCTTCTCAAACAAATGACTGATCGTTGATTATATCATTATGCAGCTGAAACCTTTTGAAAATAAAAAGTACTTGTTAATTTTTTCTGTATAGAGAGAGTGAGAGAGAGTGATACAAATATTCATGTCTGTTGATGGAATTGGTTTATTTCATTTTCATCATGTAAATTTTGTTGGGCAACATAAGATTTCGATATGTCATTCTTAGATCTGTATCAGAGGATAAGAAACACTTCAAAATTCACCGACGATGTTAATTTTGCAGTGGTTGGAGTCACAACCTTGAAACATTCTTTCTTCAAAGACAAGAGTATAGGGCCACTTATGGCTCCATTTTCACTCAACACTCAGATTCAGTAGTTTCTATGGAAAAGAAAAAAGTTTTGTACAACCTTCTAAGGAGGTGTTGCTGCTTCATTCTTCAATATTTCTATTTTTTGGAACCAAGTAATTAATTTGCTTGGCTGTTTTGTTTTTATGATTTAATAATTTCATTTCTTTATGATTTATTAAGCCCTGACTAATTCCAAATCAACTCAACTGGTGGATTGAGAATAATTGTTTGTTTGCTCTACAATTCTGTAATGTATATTCTAATGACCATTTTTCAAATGCATTGTTCCTGATGGGGGAGATAGGAGAAAAAAAATACAACAATCCATTCTTTCAGCGTTGAGACATGGAATAAATCTCTACCTTTGTCCCTTTAGTTGTGGACAAAATCATAAAAGCATTAACGATGAGTATGGGCATTAATTTTGTACTTTATGTGGAGGGTTAGGTTAAATACACTTTTGTAGAGTTAAATAATTGTATCAAAGGGTTAGGTTAGGTTATATACATTTTTGTACGGTGTTGGATAAATGTTCTATCTTTTGATTTTTTTGGTTGGAATCTAATGATGTAAATTTGGACAAAATTTCTTTTTTCTACTATTTAAATTGCATTTTTGAATGCATTCACCGTATTTTGAGCAAAATCAAACTGAAAAGATTTCTTGAAAATGATCAAAAGGTAGAACATTTAGACTACTAACTTTTGTACATTTAAATAATTGTGTAGGAAGGTTAGGTTATTATGTCGTACACCTATTGGAAATGAGAAAATTTAATGATCTTTTAACCATAAATTCTAATGGTATGGTTATCAATTCAAGATGGTGGCATATTCTTGGTCGTCCTTCAAAATCAATGAATGAGATCTCATGTTCATAACCTTCTAGAATATTTGAATGCATCCATTAACATGTTTAATTTTTAACATTTACTTGATATGATTAAGAAATTACTGTGTGACCATTTGATTGCCACCTTCAAGTGATTAACAAACTTGAAATTAAAAATTTATTTCACTATTAACTTTTTCTGTTTTATATTATTAGATTTACATTTTAGCCATGTTTGCAATATCTACCATAAGTAACTCGAAAGAAGTTTGAATTTAGTAGTTCTTATTTTCATTGGACTCTACAGATCATGTGGGAGTTCGGCTTTTCATTGGACTCTCCAATTACATCATGTCGGATTTCACTTCAGACATTAGGGATTATGTGGGGGTTCACTTCATTTGTAGAGAATATTTTTAAAACTAGAACCGAAAATGAAATAGTTTTGAAACTTGCAAGTTTGTGTCAAGAGCTATGGAGGATGCAAGTACCTTTCACAGTTATTTGACAAAGATTAGCGAATATGTGGGAGTTCACTTCATTTGTAGAGAATATGTTTTAAACCACATCCTTCCAATGTTGTTCTCCTCATATCTTGAATCGAAAATGAAATGTGGATGCCACAATATTTTACACAGAGAGAATGCAAAATTCATTACAATTATCTTATCAATCTTCACTTCTACTATAGTGTATTCAACTGTACTACCTCCTGAATAATTCGTGTGGTGTAGTTTTATTGAGTGGAATCCCCACACCTTTCCTCTACCAATCTTCATAGACTTAAAAAAAATAAAAACTCTTAGAAGAAAATAAGGTAGTGGGCATTTATATTTTATCCACAATATTCAAACTTTCCAGACAAGATAAACCGTAACACAAATTAATGACCAACAACAAGGAAATAGTATTGGAACTTGCAAGTTCGTGTGTGGAGCTATGGAGGATGCAGGTTGAGATTAGAGTTAGGGTTATTATAATTAAGAATAATGTATCAATTTAATACCATAATTATTATTAGGGTTAGGATTATACTAGCACACAACCACAATGACGACCCAAAACATATTTCATTTACAAACAATAATTAAGGTTTATGCAAAGATTTGTAAATTGATTAAGGTTCATCAGCCATGACCATGATTATGTTGTTTTTGTGCTAGTATACACCTATGTGGAGATAAACAATTGTGTAGAAGGGTGCTTTATTCTACAAATAAAATGTCATCTTAAATAAATATGTTTGTTATCAGTTCGAGTACCGAACGTCTAACTAAACCGTAGATTTAAATTATATTATATATCTACTTATTATATTTGGACTTTGTTATAGACATGGATTAAGGGGGGCAGTTGATGTAGGAGCATCGCCTTCCATGTCAACAACGCACGCGTGGAGGCGAATGAATGACATCTCAACAGTATCGAGTTTCAAATCAAACATTTATTTCAGAGATAAATCAGTTGTTGGGATATTTTGTAAACAACAATTTAAATGTGTAGCTTGTTTCTAAAGCCATGAATGACTATAAGAGGTTGCAGATATGGAGTGTTGACTCTTATCTGGAAATAATTGTTAGTTATTGTAATAGGAAAAAGTAGGTAACAAATTCGAGTTTGATAGGATAGATTGCAGACAGGACGAGAGAACTCGTGGAGACGGTCCTTAGATAGTTTATTGTTGCATTGTAATAGATTAGAATGCATAAGTATTGTAGGAGATAGAGATCAGATAGATTAGTAGAACATAGTAGAGTAGAAGAAACACTATGTAATTTGTTTTCATGAATGAATAGATTAGACAGAATTGTCCCGAATCTTAGACAATGTTCATTTAATGTATGAATGAATGTGATATTTTTTGTGTGTGATTATTTTCATTTTCATTCATGTATGATTGTTTGCAATATTGACTATATGAGTTCATGATGAAACTGGATGAGTTTAAATTGTTTCTCTTTTGACACTCATATGAAAGGTGTGCATATTGAATGGAAGGAGTGCGTCGACTTAGTATCGGATTGACTTAGGGAAGTTCATAGAGAAAACAAGGGAATCATAGACCAGGGGCAAGGTGTGCAAAGTGTTGGGGAGTAACCAAGATTCAAAGAACCAGTGCAGAGGAATGCTAGGTGGGCGAGAAGAATTTATTTTCAAGAAATCCTTCGATCCAAGTTATAGAAATCCCAAGAATGCAATGTGTGCATGGGAAGTTGAAATACTTTAAGGAAAAATATCAGGGGGGATACCACTTTTTCTAAGAGTTGAAGAGATCCCCGAGTCGGACTCATAGGAGGAGGAAATTGTCGAAGCCTTTGGAGACTGATAAATCTTCTAAGTCGGAAGAAGATCAGAAGCTCAAGAGAGAAGAGTGACAGTGGTCGTTAGATCGCGGAGCAAAGGATCAAAAACCGTATGATCTATGGAAGGTGCATGCACCTTAATGCCTTGTATGCATAGGAGGGATAACCTATTGAGGTTTGAGACTCAAAGTTTATGAAGCCTGAAGAGATAAAAACCTAAAGTAGAAACTGAGTCGTCCGATCACAAGAGAAGATCTTATCCCTCAGATTTTATGAAGTTTGGGAGGAGGCAAGATTGAAACTTGAAACACCCAAAACATGGAGAGCCAAAGGGTCGGTTTGAATCTGGATCGTTGATCTAGGAGGTTACATGTTGATAGGTCAGAGGATCCCGAGGAAGGCAGAGGTTGAAGTGTTGAAACATCCGAAGCTCGAATACCTGAAGAGATGAAAGTCATCGATATGCGAGGAGATACTTGGAAACATATCTTGAGATCTAGGAAAGTTGAAGTGGGTTTTTTAGTTGATAATTGAGATCGTCAGAGTGCAAAGACCAAAATACCCAAAGTAATATCTGGACCATGAGATCTAAGAGAGACATGGCACGAATCCGTGAACTTTGAGTAAAGTCCCGAAGTGATTTGTAGCCACTGGATCTAAGAGGGACATGGCGTAGATCCATGTATTCTGGGTAAAGTCCCAAAGAAATCCTCGATCATTGGATCAAGAGGACACATGTTAGGGGATCACAGCCTTCGGATAAAAGAGTTTGGAAAAAAGTGAAGTTTTATATTTAAGATCTCAGAAGTTCGAAGACCCAGAGGAGTTCTTGACCATCGATTGAGAAGAGGGTCGGTGGACTGTTGATTTGAGTTGAACGGTCAAACATCAGGTGTGAAGGCAGGGTTGTTGATTGGGAGGACAAGTGTCCATAGATCGCTAGTTCTGGAGGATTGACATATGGAAGGAAGATAGGTTTGAGATTTCGAATTCCCGAAGTCCATAATTGTGAAGAGATCTCAACCATTGATTCAGAGGAAGAATATATGGTCTGTATATTCGAAGGGAGTAGATCTTATTGTCGATTTAGACATTATCGTAAATATCGTGAGATCGACTCAAAAGATGTTTGACTCCAAACCTCTTGTGGCCACGCCCACAATCCCGTGGTCATAGCCCAAGATCACATCAGGAGAGGGTTTATCTGAAAAGGAGCTAACGTCGATGCTCTGAGTTTTCATAGCAGAGCGAAAGGAAAGGTTGTGGGTTGTTGTCAGACCTGCACCAGGAGGCCGAGGGGGCTTGTGTTTAGATACAGGGGGGGAACATTAAGCTTCTAGAGAGTCTTTTGACTCAAGAATTAGAGATCCATTGACAGGGAGGTCGCACCCTATGGGGGAGTAGGGGGGCTGCATCATGTGGTATCAGAGCTGATATTGAGTTTGTTTGCAGACAACAAGAAAAGGAGAAAGGAGGTAAATTGATATCATTTGTGGTATAAATTTTTTTATTTCTATTTGTAGGTGATGCAGTGAAATCATGCCACCAAGAAGGTGTAGAGAGAATGTATAAATGGAAGAAGAAATGAAAACAACACAGAGGAGAGCACCGGACACTAGAAATATCAATGAAGTTGAGAGCGAAGAAGTAAAGGTCGAAGAAAATGTAGCATAGGATGCTACACAAGATCGCTTAATAAAATTTGTTTCAAAACTAGGAGCCAGAGCGAGAATAGAGGTATCGATGTATGAAGGAAATTTAAAAGTTGAAGAATTGTTAGATTGGGTATGTTCTATGGACAAATAATTTGATTATGAATATGTTAAATAAGACAAGGTGATGAAGCATGCAGTGACAAGACTAAAAGGTCATGCAACGCTATGGTGGGATGAACTGCAAGCCGAACACAGGAGAAATGGTAAGCAAAAAATTAAAAAATGGGATAGGATGGTAGCTAAGATGAAATCCAAATTTATCCCAAAGGATTACCAGATTAATATTTACAGAAGATTATTGAACCTGAGACAGAAAGGTTTATCAGTGAAGGAGTACACTGAAGAATTTTATTGACTGAAAATCAGGAATGGACAGAAGGAAAATGAATATGAAAAGACAGCCAGATATATCAATGGGCTGAGATATGAAGTCCAAGAGGAGATCAACATGATGCTGGTTAGTACATTCGAGGATGCTTATCAAAAAACCTTTAAAGATGAATAAAATTTGGCCTGGAATCAAAGCCAACAAAGTAAAGGAGGGAACTCAAGCAGAGGTAAGGGAACTACCAGAGAGAAGTTTCAGAAGCCGAAGGATGAAGCTAACAAACAACATAGTCACCATGAGAAAGGTGGAAGTTATAAATAAGGACATCATGGAGGGAGAAGTTCATTTTCAAGAGGAAGAGGACGAGGAAGATCTAGAGGAGGTGTAATTATATGCTATACATGTGGAAAGCAAGATCACAAGTCTTGGGAATGTCCTGAGAGAAAGAATGAAGGAGGAGGTCAAGCACACATTGTAGAAGCAAAGAAGCACGTGGAAGTAGAAGCGACAAAAGGAGGAAGGAACCTCATGGTGAGAAAGATTATTCTTAAACCCAAGAAGGATGTAGAAGAACCAGTTCAGCGAACAAGTCTCTTCAGTGAACCTAAGCCCAAAAGTTGACACCTAGAGATAATGAGGAGGTCAAAAATCAAGTCCAAAAGTTGTTGGATAAAGGTTTAGTCAAGAAAAACCTAAGCCCATGCACAATACCAACTGTGTTAAGTACAAATAAAGATGGGGGATGGAGGATGTGTACAGATTCCTGAGCCATCAACAAGATAACCATTAGGTATAGAATCCATTTACCGAGGATGGACGATTTGATGGATTGTTTGAGTGGAGCGAGCTATTTTTCCAAGATAGACTTGAAAAGTGGATATCATCAGATAAGGATGAGAGAGGGGGATCAATGAAAAACAACATTCAAGCCAAATGAAGGATTGTTTTAATGGCTGGTCATGCCATTTGGGTTGACAAATGCACCAAGCACATTTATGAGGTTAATGAATGAAGTGTTGAAAGAATTCATAGGAAAGTTTGCCATAGTATATCTAGATGACATACTAATCTTCAGTAAGATGAAGGGAGAACACTTAAAACATTTGACATCAATGATGGAAAAGTTGCAGCAAGAGAAGTTACTAATAAATCTGAAGAAAATTTCTTTTATGAAGAAGGAACTCATATATTTGGGTTTCGTGATCTCTTCAAATGAATTGAATATGGATCTAGAAAAGGTAAGATCAATCAAAGAATGGCCATCGCCAAGAAACATATTTGAGGTAAGAAGTTTTCATGGGTTAGCGAGTTTTTATAAAAAGTTTATCATAAATTTTAGTGGTATATGTGCACCCATACTGGACACTATGAAGAAGAAACACAAGTCCTTCAGTTGGAAAGAGGAATATGAAAAGGGTTTCAAAGTGTTGAAGGAGAAGATCATAGAACAACCAATTATGGTCTTACCAGATTTTGGGAAAACATTTCAGGTGAGATGTGATGCAAGTGTATTTGTTATTGGAGCAGTCTTAAGTCAGGATAATAGGCCAATTTCTTATTTCAGTGAGAAACTGAATGATGCTAAGAAGAATTATTCCACACATGACAAATAATTTTATGCATTGATTCAAGATTTGAAGAAGTGGCGACACTATCTAATTCCCAAAGAATTTGTCTTGTACAGTGATAATCAAGCTTTACAATTTATTGCTAGGCAAGAAAAGTTGAATCAGAAACATGCAAAATGGGTAGAATTTATGCAAAATTTTACTTTTGTTATTAAGTACATTGCTTGAACTGCTAACAAAGTTGCATATGCTTTGAGCAAGAGCAGTTTGATTGTACAGGAATTCCAAGTGGAGACGTTAGGGTTTCAACACCTCAAAGATATGTATAAAGAAGACACAGATTTTAAGGACGCTTATGAGGCATGCAAGAATCCTTTATTGGGAGACAGAAGCCCATGGACTGAATATTTGATCCAAGATGGATTATTTTTCAAAGGAAGGGAATTATGCATTCTGAAATGCTCAATGAGAGATAACCTACTAAAAGAGAAACACAACGGAGGTTTAGCTGGACATTTTGGTCATGACAAAACATTTGCACAGTTGAGTAGTTCATGTTATTGGCCGAGCATGACGGAAGAAGAGAAAAAGTTTGTGAACAAATGTTGAATTTGTCAATATGCAAAAGGAAGACAATAGAACATTGGTTTGTATCAAACATTACCAATTCTAGAGAGGTTGTGGGATGTAATCTGTTAGAGTCCTATAATTATAGGAGATCTGTGATGCAGGAACATCTCTCCACGTAGTCAGCTAGCCAACCAGCCACGTCAGCGCACACACATTCAAAGGTTGAAGAGAGGCGCAACCTCATTTAAAATTCAAATTCGAAAATTGAATGTAATTAAATGTCTAGGCTGGTGAGCCATGGAAGCCGTGCCTATGTGCAGGCATTAGATATGATCGGCTTTAATGCTAGGTTGGCTGAGATCTAGATCCGATTCTAGAATAGACAGCCCATTCATTGTAATTGAATGTAATTTATTAGAGTAGGTGAACCTAGAGGGAAGCGCTCGATGAGCCCCTTAGGTAAAAGAGATTTGAAATGTCATTTTGAGTAAGTATGGTTGTAGGAGAGGAGCCAGAGAGAGCTCAGGAACATCGTTGCAAAGATACAGGCATTTTTGCCATTTTTAATACAAACAATAGTTTTCCTCCATGAGTTCTATATTGTATGTATGTCTGTGAGTGTTCCTTTTATTCTGTAAATGTATGCTGTGGTTGTATGTTTGCAAAGAGTTGTGTTTGATTTCAGGGTTGAAGGTCTTTGAGGCTTCACACCAGGAGGGTGTGACAGAATGTTGCGGGTTCTGAGAGTCGTGCACAGAGGATGCACTTCTGAACTCTGCGGAGTCAGACAAAGACGTGTTGAGGCACAGGAGCTAGAATCAACAACTCAGAGGAAGAAGACCTCAAGGTTGTTGAATACCTTGGAGGCAAGGCTGTGTAACTGAAACACAGTTGCAAATAGAATTCTATTAAGGATTCTGTAGATCTCTGCCAGGTGGGCATTGAGCATAAGCACGAGGTGCTGGAGGAAGAACTCTTCCGAGAGTTGGAGGGAGAAGAAGAATCACTGAGGATTCTGGAAGGCTCTGCTAGGTGGGGCATTGAGCAGATGCATAGGCACGTAGAGAGAAGGAAACTCTTCCAGGAGGGCATCGAGTTAGTGTGTAGGCAGGCACAGGAAAGAAGAGAACTCTTTGAGTTCTGGAAGAGAGGAAGAATCCACTGAAGGATCTTCACTGGGTTGTTGAACACCCAGAAAGACTCAGCAAGAGGTTGCTTGAGTAGAGAGCCAGGAAAGCGTTAATTTCTCCATCTGAGGGAGAAGAAGGACAAAAAAACCCCAAGGGGTCTGAGTGTTTTTGGAAGCTCAGAAGAGATAGCATGCTGGGTGCATGAGAAGACTCTGCAGGAATGCAGACGTCGAAATCCTTAAAGGATTCGAGAAGAATAAGTTTAGAAGGAACAACGTCATGGAGAACGCACGAGGAGGCTCAAGATTATAGAACTTTTAGAGGAAAGAGCAGAAGGGTCAAGGCCCTTGAGAATGGGAAATTCTTCCAAGCCTGGGAAGAAAAGTGCGAAGGAGGCTCAGGTGAGAGTACTGCAGCCGTCAAATTGGCAGGTGAAGCGGATCTGGACCGTTGGTTTAAGCATCCAGGAGGAGCTCAGGAGGAGCCTACAGTAGGAGGAGACCAGTAGCCATCGGATCTCACTCGAAAATCTCGTCAACCGTTGGATCGGGAGAAGGTGCACAGAGTTTAAGCCTCAGGAGAAGTGCAGGGGAGGAAGACAGGTCTAAGTCATTAGATTCAGTGCAGAGTCATCGAAAGTTTTCAGATTTTCAGAAGCTATGAGGGAGATAAGCCTCGTGAACAAGAAGAGAAGTCCCGACACGAGGAGTTGTCATCGGGATATCAACCATCGGGAGATTGGAGTTCTCAAGGTCATGAGAATTGGGACATTGGAAGTCACGATATCCTGACAAGATCGAGACCGTCCATCTGGAGGGGACGCATGGCAGAAATCAGAGTCATCGGAGAAAAGCCAACAGGAAACCATTCATCGGTAAATCAGGTATCGAAGTTTCACGAGTCCAGAGGACAGGGCGTCGGGACACTTGAAGTCACAAACCTCGAGGAGGAATCTGAGTCGTCCATCATCGGAGGACAGGTGTTGGAGATCTGGAGCGGGTCAGAATATTAGCCATCGGAAAATCGACATTCCCGTGGACAAGAGATCGAGGAAAATCCAGGTCGGAAACCCTGACATAATCTGGACCATCCGTTTGGAGGGACAGGTGGCAGGAATCCATCGAAGGATCGAGATATCAGCACTCGTAGAATTGGATTTCTCGAGGTTGAGGGAACCAGGACATCGAAAGTCCTGAAATCCTGACATAATCAGGACCGTCCATCTGGAAGGACCCATGGCATGAGATCGGTGCCATTGGAGGAAGTCCCAACAAGGAGTCAATCCATCGGTGTTTGGAGTTCATAGGGATATCGGGGATCCTGGTGAAAAGTGGTTCGTGCATTTTGAAATCACGATCCGTGAAACCCCGATCAGTGGGGGACAACTGTCATCATAGCAGGCTGAAGACATGGCCATAGTGGAAGCCAGTTGTCAGTGTAATGGAGCGTCAGGATTTGGATGATCGGGAATCCCGCAAGTGTATGCACTTTGGCATCGCAAACCCTCAAACCCTGACGAGGTTAATGTTGTGGTCATAGAGTGATGGTCACATTGGCTAAATATTATTCAGGAGGGCTGAGGTGTATCGGGGATCGACATATCATGAATCCTAAGGACGTGCGCACTTTGACATCGCAAAATCCGAAAATTCAATAGGAGTAGCCTCAAAAGGAGGTAAGGCCATGGTCACAGAGGCACTGGTCATATGGTGGAATCTTAGCTTAGGAGGGCTAGTGCTCAGAGGAAAGGCGCTCATTGGGAATCAGGAATTGGAGAGGACAGTGACTCTCGACAGTAGGAACCTCGAAACCCCGATAGTGAGTCAGGGATAACCACGGTTAAGTGCAGAAGGCCGTGAAGGGTAAAGAAGGACCTGTGGATGGGGTGTTTGACAAGGATTCCACTTTGGAATCTAAGGAGCTAATTCATCTCGAAGAGGGGATTAGAAATGATCCTGTGAGAGCGGGAAAGGAGTTGTCGGAGGAGGTAGCTCGCGCCTGTATCAGGTGGTATCAGAGCGAGAATCTGTTTGTATATTGTAGACAGAGCAGAAGGAGGACAAAGCACTAGAGGACTCTGTAAGGACTTGTTTGCAGGTAGGCAACAGTCTATAGATAGTTAGTAGGACTGTAAGGTGAAGCTGGAGACACTCTTGATGCGGAGTGACATCAGCAAGTCTGCCAGGGCGGCTGATAAATACAACAAGATGGCTACTGAAGGTGATAAGTATGCTGAAAAGAAGATCCCAAAGCTAATGAGTGCAACAGAAATGGATAAAGAGCTCGCTGACATAAAGCGAGAGATGGAGGAGCTCGAAATGAAGATGTGACAGGGTAAAAAGCCGAGATGGGTATATGAATGGCCCATGAAGATGCCAAAGGTG
This sequence comes from Picea engelmannii, assembly GCA_009831015.1. Lineage (NCBI taxonomy): Eukaryota > Viridiplantae > Streptophyta > Pinopsida > Pinales > Pinaceae > Picea > Picea engelmannii. The sequence goes on from ML821657.1 coordinate 41,342, forward strand.
AAATGGCCAGTCAGGGAGCTGATGGTCAAAGGAAAACAGAGGCTATTAAGGAGATGGATGAGGTATGATGAAAACCTCAGGCCCATAGAAGAGGAGGAATTGGTTCAGGTATACGAACCAGAGACTGGGGAAAGTCTCAACGATTTGGAATCTGAATTGGGTTCAGGTGAGGGTCTCAAGGACTGCCAAGAGGGTAGAGGAGTAGAAATTCATGTTTTCCAGGAGGGAAACAGATTGAGATCACTGTGGGGTCTCACGGACTATCAGGAGGACAGCCAGGGAATTTTGCATTGCCAACTGGGTAATGAAAGGAGATCACTGTGGGATCCCGAAGACTGCCAGGAGGGCAACGAAATCATCTTAAACTGCCAAGATGGCAGAGATGAACATTTCAGATCATTTGAAGGTCTCATGAAGAGTTCAATTCAGTAAGGAATGCTGATGAAGATGGGATCGATTGATCTCATAGTCTGCCAGGAGAGTAGCAGGGACATCCCATATTGCCAGGTGGGTAGGGATGAGCAGATGAGACTACCTATGGGTCTCATAAACTCAGAAGTGAGTTGGGATCAACCAGGGGAGATGACAGAGCAGATAGACTTGGATCAGCAAATCCAGCTGACAGAGGTGAAGGATCAGGATGATATTTTGATGATTGGGGGAATTGGGATATTCCTACCATTTGCCTAGGAGGAGGCAGAAAATTATGTTGCAGATGATACATCAACCACAGGGGAATAGTCAGTTGTGACTGTCACAAGGAAATTAGAGCTGATGATGACTGTCAAAAGGGAATTGGAGCAGACATTTGAGACTGCCCAAGCGAATGAAGGGAAGAATGAGCGTTGTGAGGAATGACTCAATGATTTCAGCCAGCAAGCTGAGGGAGCTACAACACTGAAGCTGATAGCAGAAGCAGAAGCAGAAGAGGAAGAAGAATATGAGCATTTTGAGGGATGGCTCATTAGTTTCATCTAGGGGGCTGAAGAGAAAGAAGTTGTAGCACTAGAGCTAGTAGAAAAGGAAGCCAAGAAGAAGACAGGTAAATTTATCACTCCATGGGAGATGGAGCTAGAAATGCAGGAGGGTTGGTTGAACAATCCAGGGCCAGCAACACAACTAACAGAAGTTGAGTTGTCAGGGAAGGTGACTGAACAACAAGTCATTCAAAGAGAGACTACAGAGCTGAAGTCTGTAGCAGAGTGGCAACTTGAGGCCACAGATGATGAAGAAGAAGGCATGGGAGATCATAGCGATCTGCCCACGTGCCAAAATTTTTTGCAGCTAAGGAGACTGCATGAGCAGGGCTAGCCATGGGAGCAGCTGGACGAAGTGATCAAGGATATAAGGGAGCTGATGTTGGAGTCAACAGACATTGCCAGTAGGGAGAGGCTGAGTAGAAAAGAAGAAGTAGCAGCAGCGCAGAAGCAACAACAACAGTAGAATGGAGTAGATGGAAAGCTCCAAAGACTGATTCGGGATACAGGAGGATTTCCAACAACTTAGAGGGGAAGCACATGAGCAGGAGCTCATGATTTTGCAGCTGAGGAGTATGATGTAGGAGCATATTTCCACGCATTTAGCCAGCCAGCCAACCACGTCAGCGCGCATGCATTCAAAGGTTGAAGAGAGGCGCAACCTCATTTAAAATTGAAATTCAAAAATTGAATGTAATTAAATGTATAAGATGGTGAGCCATGGAAGCCGTGCCTATGTGCATGTATTAGATAGGATTGGATTTAATGTTAGGTTGGCTGAGATCTAGATCTGATTCTAGACTAGACAGCCCATTCATTGTAATTGAATGTAATTTATTAGAGTAGGTGAACCTGGAGAGAAGCGCTCGATGAGCCCCTAAAGTAAAAGAGATTTGAGATCTCATTTTGAGTAAGTATGGTTGTAGGAGAGGAGCCAGAGAGAGCTCAGGAACACCATTGTAAAGATACAGGCATTTTCGCCATTTTTAATACAAACAACAGTTTTCCTACATGAGTTCTGTATTGTATGGATGTCTGTGAGTGTTCCTTTTATTCTGTAAATGTATGTTGTGGTCGTATGTTTGCAGAGAGTTGTGTTTGATTTCAGGGTTGAAGGTCTTTGAGGCTTCACACCAGGAGGGTATGACAGAATGCTGTGGGTTCTAAGAGTCGTGCACAGAGGATGCACTTCTGAACTCTGCGGAGTCAGATAAAGATGATTTGAGGCACAAGAGATGGAATCAACAACTCAGAGGAAGAAGACCTCAAGGTTGCTGAATACCTTGGAGGCAGGGCTGTGTAGCTGAAACACAGTTGTAGACAAAATTCTGTTAAGGATTCTGTAGAGCTTTGCTAGGTGGGCATTGAGCGTAAGCACGAGGTGCTGGAGGAAGAACTCTACCGAGAGTTGGAGGGAGAAGTAGAATCACTGAGGATTCTGGAAGGCTCTGCCAAGTGGGGCATTGAGAAGGTGCATAGGCACGTAGAGAGAAGGAAACTCTTCCAGGAGGGCATCGAGTCAGTGTGCAGGCAGGCACAGGAAAGAAGACAACTCTTTGAGTTTTGGAAGAGAGGAAGAATCCACTGAAGGATATTCACTGGGTTGCTGAACACCTAGAAAGACTCATCAAGAGGTTGCTTGAGTAGAAAGCCAAGAAGGCATCAATTTCTCCATCTGAGGGAGAAGAAGGAAAAAAAACCCCCAAGGGGTCTGAGTGTTTTCGAAATCTCAGAAGAGATAGCACGCTGGGTGCATGAGAAGACAATGTAGGAATGCAGACATCGAAATCCTGAAAGGGTTCGAGAAGAACAAGATCAGAAGGAACAGTGTCATGGAGAATGCACGACGAGGCTCAATATTGTAGAACTCGTAGAGGAAAGAGCGCAAGGGTCGAGGCCCTTGAGAACAGGAAATTCTTCCAAGTCTAGGAAGAAAAGTGCGTAGGAGGCTCAGGTGAGAGCGTTGTAGCCGTCATATCGTCAGGTAAAGCGGATCTGGACCGTTGGTTTAAGCATCAAGGAGGAGCTCAGGAGGAGCCTATAGCAGGAGGAGACTAATAGCCGTTGGATCTCACTCGGAAATCTCGTCAGCCGTTGGATCGGGAGAAGGTGCGTGGAGGTTAAGCCTCAAGAGAAGCGCAGGGGAGGAAGATAGGTCTGAGCTGTTAGATTCGGTGTAGGGTCACCGACAGTTGTCATATTTGCAGAAGTTACGAGGGAGATAAGCCTCGTGAACAAGAACAAAAGTCCCGACACGAGGAGTTGTCATCGGGATATCAACCATCGGGAGATCGGAGTTCTCAAGGTCATGAGAACCGGGACATTGGAAGTCGAGATATCTCGACAATATCGAGACCATCCATCTCGAGGGGACACGTGGCAGAAATCAGAGCCGTCGGGGAAAATCCAATAGGAAACCATCCGTCGGTAAATCGGGTATCGGAGTTTCGCGAGTCCAGAGGACAAGGCATCAGGACACTTGAAGTCGCGAACCCCGAGGAGGAATCTGAGTCATCCATCATCGGAGGATAGGTGTTGGAGATCTGAAGCAGGTCAAAATATTAGCCATCGGGAAATCGACATTCTCGTGGACAAGAGATCGGGAAAAATCCAGGTCAGAAACCCCGACATAATTTGGACCATCCGTTCGGAGGGACAGGTGGCAGGAATCCATTGAATGATCGGGATATCGACACTCATAGAATCGGAGTTCTCGAGGTCGAGGGAACCAGGACATTGAAAGTCCCAAAATCCTGACATAATCGGGACCGTCCATCTGGAAGGATGCGTGGCATGAGATCGGTGCCATCGGAGGAAGTATCGACAAGGAGTCAATCCATAGGTGTTTGGAGTTCATTGGGATATCGGGGATCACAGTGATAAGTGGTTCGTGCATATTGAAATCGTGATCCATGAAACCCCGATCAGTGGGGGACATCTGTCAGCATAGTGGGCTGAAGATAGAGCCATAGTGGAAGCCAGCTGTCAGTGTAACGGAGCGTCGAGATTTGGACGATCGAGAATCCTGCAAGCGTATGCACTTTGGCATCGCAAACCCCGAAACCCCGACGGGGTTAATGCCGTGTTCATGGAGTGACAGTCACGTTGGCTAAAGCTTAGCTAGGAGGGCTCAGGCGTATCGGGGATCGACATATCGTGAATCCTAAGGATGTGCGTGCTTTGACATTGCAAACGCTGAAACTCTGATAGGAGTAGCCTCGAAAGGAGGTAAGGCCACGGTCATGGAGTTAGTGGTCATATGGTGGACCTTAGCTCAGGAGGGCTAGTTCTCAGAGGAAAGGCACTCGTCGGGAATCGAGAATTGGAGAGGACAGTGACTCTCGACAATAAGAACCCAAAAACCTCGATAGTGAGTTGGGGATAACCACAGTTAAGTGCAGAAGGCCGTGAAGGGTAAAGAAGGACCCGTGGATCGGGTGTTTGACAAGGATTCCACTCCAGAATATAAGGAGTTAATTCGGCTCGAAGAGGGGATTAGAAACGATCCTATGAGAGCAAGCGAGGAGTTGTCGAAGGAGGTAGCTCGCGCCTGCATCAATCTGATGATTCAGATATCATTTGTGGGTCTTATGATGAAGTTCCTGGCTTGCTGGTCTCTCATTTTTTTTTCCTTTTACCCCTCCATTCATTTCACCTAATCCTCCATCACCGTGCTACATCATTCATCCACCTTATTGCGCCCTTCATTCCCTCATCCTTGACTTCTTCTCCTCTTCACTATCTTCGTCCCTACATTTGTAATAAACCACCTTAGGATAAAAACATTAGGTTAGTAGTTAGATCAGACTTGTTATTAATAAATAAATTATTAATTAATTAAATTAATTAATAATTAAGTTAGTTGTTAATACTTAGGTTAGTGCTTTATTAATCATAGAAAAGAAAAACAATAAAACAAATAAAAGTACATATAAATTAAAACAAAAACAAAATAAAAATAAAACATTAATAAAAACACATAAATAAATAAAATTAAACATGTATTAAAAAGAAACGTAATACAAAACAAAACAAATATTGAAACAAATTGAATAAATTAAAACATAAAAACAAAAAACATATAAAATAAAATAATAATAAAAAATATTAATTGAAAAAACAAATTAAAACACGTAATAAATAAAATAAAAAAGTTAAACTTAATAAAACATTAAAACAAAATAAAAATAAAAATAAAAATAAAAGAAAAGGAAAGCACGTAAAAGAAACAAATAATAAAAAATTAAATACAAAACAAAAAATAAAATAAAATGTCAAATTATTTCCCCCCCACTCGCGACTTAACATTCACACATCTGAAAAATTAATCCACAGACATAAAAAATTTTGGACCCCCCGTGCTTTTCGAACTTTAATGGTGGGGGGGGGGGGNCTCCCAATACCACTTACCACCTCAGGGGGGGTTCAGAATACCACTTACCTCTCCAAAACCACCCTCCACCATTTTCACAAAACCGTTGTTTTTCCAATTTTGAACAGTCTCTTTCTGAAGCAGATTCTGGGCAAATGAAGATGAAATTTAAAAAACCGAAAGAGGTTTTTGTTCATAACGGGCTGACGAAAAACAACCTCTCAGAGGTTTTTCAAAGGTTCCACCAATTGGGATAATCAAGTTTGTCTTTCAGCCTCATTTTTCAGATTTATGGTTTTTCCCTGTTACAGTCCTGATTTTGTGGGAGCTATTTCGGTGAGGTGGAATCAAAATTTGAGAAACTGAAGGAGTTTTTTCTCCACACAAGATAATATACAATAAAATCCTTCAGTTTGTTCACAAGTGTCATTGATTGGGAGAAATCAATGACTTAGAGTACCCCTTTTTTCAGCAAATTCGGCCAAATTTGCAGTTACGGATTTTTGGGGATTTTAAGCTATTCTTGGCTGAGGTGGTTGAATCTGACCTTCTGAGCCTGGGGAGAGTCTTTTTTGTAAATTGTAGTGATTCAAATGTGTAAAGGGGGGGTTTATCATTGCACCCATAAAGGTTTTTCTCTGTAATTTTTTAGATCCACCAATAATACAAAGGAATTGGTGCACAAGATTCTTGCGTCTCGACATTGGTGATGATTTTCTTGCTATGTTAATGTTTTCTTACTCTGTTATCACCTTGTTTTATAATTCCAACTATTAAAAGGAAGTTAAAGAACATAATTTACCTCGGGTACTCTATATCTGGCCTTTTATCAGTCTCCACGTTATTCTTCTGATTTTGAGTTAAAGAAATTCTTGAATGCTTCTTTACTTAAATGAACCTCTCACATGTTCTATCTTTCCATCACATTTTATCTTAATCGATCCAGTATCTTGGCTACCTCTCCTTGTGAAGAAGCCCTTTAAAAGATGTTTATTTGACCTTAAATTTTGACACAAACCCCATAGCCCAATGGGATTCTGATGCAGGACCATCACAAGCATCATAGGCAGCAAGCAAGCACAATGACAGAAGGAAGCTGGAAAGCACCAGTGCACATTTTTTGAAATGTTTTGAAACATTAATGTAATAGTTAAAAGGAAGAACACTTAGATATTGTAAACAGATCTTGAGTGGTTTCTCTCATTTGTAGTAGGTGAAGGCATTTATACATAATTAATGTAAGTAGGTAGATTTAAATGCAGATTAGACAGTTTAGAGCATAGGAGGGAAAACCGATTATAGACACCCTCATCTTGTATCATTGTAACATTATCAAGGAGAGATAGAGCATAGAGAAGAGAAGAAGAAGAGAGCTATGTATAAGAACCCATGTACAAAACTATTGAAATTAATATATATGAAGCTTTGATTTAGACTCATGGTGTTCTAATACTTTCTGTGTATACATGATGAATGTTATCCTTATGGTTGTTTTACTCTTTATGTTGTACATTTGTTTTTATGCTATGTATGTATGATTTTATGTTAAGTATTTGAAGTTTGAGAGAGTAAGGAAATGAGTTTCAATTGTTTCTCTTCTGAGTAAAAGTTCCTGAAAGGAGTCCAAAGGAGCATCCACAAGGAGTGCGTTGATAGGTTCAGAGTTCATCTCTAAAAGCTCGGGAGGGACACCATTATTTTCATTTTCCATAGAAGTGCAAGTCAGGCACAAAAGCTATGCAGGGTGTGCACAGGCTAGTTGGAAGTTCAAAACTCACCAACCCATGAGAAGGTTGAAGACTACTGTCGTGAGGAGTTGTACAAAGTCAAAATAACTCAAATACTTAGGCGTATTTGAGGAAGTGCCGCAAGGAGTGCGTGCAGAAGTATTTTAGGAGGCTTGAGTTGGAGAAAGAAAGCTCAGGAGAGTTAGATTCTTCAAGGTGTTTGAAGAGAAGAAGGGAAATTTAGCCATCATGTAGAGGATAGGTTCCAGAAGAGAGTCGCCGGGTGAAATTAGAACCGGATATCTTTGAAGAAGAAATTTGGACAGTCCAAATTCTCTGAGAAGAATTCCCGAAATAGTGAGAGTCGTAGGATCTACAGGAGCTGCAAGGCAGATACAGGGCCATTGATCTTGACTTATTGGGATGCCAGATCATTTCGGCATTTCGAGGTTCGAAGGTTTGAAGTGTAAGCCAAAATCCTTGGCTGATCAATTCCCCGAAATGCGAAAAGGAGATTTTTCGTGTGTGGAAGAAAGGAGGAACAAGTTTAATTTTTCGAAACTTTGGAGTTTGGGGTTTTGGAAGTCCTAAGGACAAGAGATCGGAACACATCAAGGAGAAAATCCTGAAAGAAGAAGTCGTAGAGGAGCGTTTCAACATTTTGGCAAATCGAGATTCGGGAATTCGGGGATCATGATGACATAAGGTTTGGGTCGAGAGTTTTGAACTCCCGATACCCAGAACCCTGAAATGAAGAGGAGGCGACATGTGGAAGGATAGGAGTCTTCCCATCGAGTTTTGTGAAACAACGAGGTGAACTACCATTTCAGTATTTCAGGATTTCGAAGACCGGAAGGTGGAGAGGACATAATGTTCGATATTTGGCATATCGAACTCTCGGTACGCGAAATTTCACTGACCGTTGGATCAAGGGAGAGTTCACAGCCATTGATCTCCTTAGAAGGGGGATTTCGGGATTTTGGTAATTTGGGTTTCGGGACTCCGGGAGTTAGGGGGAAGAGTTGCACGACATCGCAACTCCCGAAATCATGAAAGGAGAAAAGCCAAAATTGACATCAGGAAAAGACCAAGAATTAATAATTCAGGTTTCAGAGGTCAAAGAGGTAAGGCACTTGACTGTGGGATTCGCAAAATCATGAAATCTGGTATCCCGAAGTAAAAGAGGAATTTCCTCAAAGTGTTGTTGTGGCTAGATTTCCTGAAAGGGAAACAGAAGAGCCATTCGAGCTCTCGGGCCGAGAGGAGAATATCCTGTGTGGATCCAAACCTGCAGGTCTGGGGAGGGGTCTGTGTCAGTTGTGGTATCGGAGCTCTTCTTTGTTTGTATATTGCAGATAGAGGGAGCAATAAATATTTTTATCCATACCGCCGAGAAGAAGAGATAGGCAAACACCCGATCCACGAGAGGAAAGGGAAATGCCAAGAAGGAGGGGCAGGCAATTACCTGAGCCGCCAGGGAAAAGAGAGATGCGTGAACTACGTGCCAGGATTGATGCCATGGAATTAGCACAGAGGCACACAGTCGGTGCTGGAGATATCATTGAGTCTTAAAGTGAAGATGAAGTTATACATGGAGAAGAAGAAGTTACAACTAAAGATGCAACAAAAGAACGCCTATTCAGGGTTGTTGCAAGGATAGGTGCCAGGGAAAAAATGGACATTCTAGTATATGAAGGAAACCTGGATGTTTAAGAGCTTCTAGACTAGATTAGAGCTTTGGATAAGCATTTTGAATATGAAGATGTTGAGGAAGACAAGAAGGTTAAATATGTTGTCACAAGACTTAGAGGGCATGCAACATTGTGGTGGGATGAACTACAAGCTAACAGACACTGTAAAGGCAAGCAAAAAATCAAGAGTTTGGATAGAATGATTGCGAAGATGAAAGAAAAATTCATACCCAAGGATTATCAAATCACTCTGTTTTGGAGGATGCAGAATTTGAGACAGAAGATGATGTCAGTGAAGGATTACACTGAATATTTCTACAAGCTAAACATCAGGGCAGGTCATCGCGAAAGTGATGATGAGAAGGTTTCCAAGTATATGAATGGTCTGAGATATGACATTCAGGATGAGATGAGCATGATGGCCATCCAAATGGTGGAATATGCTTATCATATGGCTCTGAAGGATGAAGAGAAGTGGAGTTGAAAATAAGGTCAGAGAGGTCAAGGTGGAAGCCGAGACAGAGGCAAGGCAATTGCCCAAGACAAGACTCAGAAGCCTAAATAAGAGTGGAAGAAACCTCAACCTCAAACTGAGAGAGGTGGAAGCTCACAAAGAGGGATGTATGCCAAACATAGAGGACATTATGCTGATAATAACACTTTTCCTCATACTAGAGGAAGAGGAAGAGGCAGAGGTGGAGTAATAAAATGCTTCACGTGTGGAAAGAATGGGCATAAATCTTATGAATGTCCAGATAAGAAGAAAGAAAGAGGTGAAACTCACATTACCGAAGCACAGAGACGGAATGTTGAGGTAGAAGATGTTGAAGGAGGAAGATCACTAATGATGAGAAAATTTCTCTTAACGCTACAAAAGGAGGCGGAGAATCCAGTCCAAAGGAACAGACTTTTTTAGACTGCTTGCAAGACCAAAAAAAGAGTATGCAAGGTCATTGTGGACAATGGTAGCATAGACAATCTCATTTCTACAGAGATGGTAGAAAAGCTGGAGTTGGAGACTATTGAACATCCAAGCCCATACAAAGTTTCGTGGCTACAAAAAGGGCATTAGGTAAATGTCACTAAACAATGTTTAGTTGAAATTAAAATAGGAGGATATAAGGATGAAATACTATGTGATGTCATTCCCATGGATGTTTGTCATCTATTGCTGGGTAGACCATGGCAATATGACAGGAATGTGATTCATGATGGGAGAAAGAACACATACACCCTGGAGAAGAATGGGAGAACTCACATGTTGTTGCCAATCAAGGATAAATAAGTCACAACAGAGGTAAGAAACACAATACTTCTCATGAGTGGTAAGGAACTTCTTAAGGAGGTTAAGAAGAAGGAAGATACACAATTCATTATGGTCAGAAAGCCTAGAATTGTTTTAACCAGTACAAGAGTGGATGATTTACCAAAGGAAATCCAGCAGCTACTGGAAGAATTTGATGATATAGTAGTGGACGAACTACCTCATTCGTTGCCACCTATCAGGAGTATAAGTCATCACATTGATATTATACTTCGAGCTAGTTTACCAAACAAAGAAGTGTACAGATTGACGCTGTAGGAGAATGAAGAGGTCAAAAGACAAGTCCAAGACTTAATGGACAAGGGATTGGTTAGAAAAATCTTGAGTCCATGTGTTGTTCCAACAATGCTCAGTCCAAAGAAAGATGGAGGCTGGAGGATGTGTACAGACTTGAGGGAAATTAACAAGATTACCATCAGGTACAGATTTCCATTTCCAAGAATGGATGATTTGATGGATTGTTTGAGTGGAGCAATTTTTTTTTCGAAGATTGATTTGAAAAGTTGATATCATCAGATTCATATGAGAGAAGGGGATGAATGAAAGACAACATTCAAGACAAATGAAGGGATATATGAATGGATTGTTATGACATTTGTCTTAACAAATGTGCCCAGTACTTTCATTATATTGATAAATGAAGTCTTGAAGGAGTTCATTGGAAAGTTCGTCATTGTATATCTCGAAGATATACTGATTTTCAGTAGGACAAAAACAGAGAACTTGAAGCATTTGGCTAAAGTGATGAGAAAATTGCAGAAAGAGAAGTTGTTGATAAATATGAAGAAGTCGCCATTCATGAAGACAGAGCTCATTTATTTGGGATTTGTTATTTCAGCAGATAAGTTGAAAATGGATCTAGATAAAGTGGAGGTGATTAAGAATTGGCCATTGCCAAAGAGTATCTTTGAAGTAAGAAGATTTTCATGGATTGGCTAGTTTCTATAGAAAATTTATCTGAAATTTCAGTGGAATTAGTGCACCGATGATGGATACGGTGAAGAAAAGACATAAATCTTTTCACTAGATGGAAGAAGTAGATAAAAGTTTCAATTTGTTGAAAGGGAAGATTACTAAACAACCAATTTTGGTGTTGCCATATTTCTACAAGACATTTCAAGTCAAATGTGACACAAGTGGATTTGCAATTGGAGCGGTCTTAAGCCAAGACGATAGACCAATCACATACTTCAGTGAGAAACTGAATGAAGCGAAAGTGAATTACTCCACGTATGATAAGAAATTTTATGTGGTCATACAGGCACTGAAGAAGTGGAGGAACTATTTAGTTCCTAAAGAGTTCATTTTGTACAGTGATAATCATGCTTTACAATTTGTGACTCAATAGGAAAAGTTGAACCAAAAGCATGCAAAATGGGTTGAGTACATGAAGAATTTTACTTTTGTAATTAAACATATTTCTAAAATTTCTAACAAAGTTGTTGATGCTTTGAGTAGGAAATGTTTGCTAATGCAGGAATTTAGAGTCAAAACATTGGGTTTTGATAATATTAAGGACATGTACAGGGATGATCTAGATTTCAAAGAGGCATATAAGGCATATGAGAATCCAATTCTCAGAGATAGGAGTCAATGGGCTGAATATATGATCCAAGATGGATTATTATTCATAGGTAATCAACTGTGTATTCCAAAATGCTCCATGAGGGAGAATCTATTGAAAGAAAAACACAGTGGAGGATTGGCCAGACATTTCAGTCATGATAAAACATTCTCAAAATTAAATGGCAAATATTTTTGGCCAGGGATGAGGAAAGATGTCAAAATATTTATGCACAGATGCAGAATTTGCTAGCACACAAAAGGAAGGAAACATAACACAGGGTTATATTAGTCGTTACCCATACTAGAGAGGTTGTGGGATGCAGTGAGCATGAATTTTGTGTTAGGGCTGCCAAGAATGCAAAGAGGGTTTGATTCAATCTTTTTGGTGGTAGACAGATTTTCTAAAATGGCACACTTTATACCATGTCAAAAAACCGGTGACGCGACTCACATCGTGAACCTGTTTTTCAAGGAAGTTGTCAGACTTCACGACTTACCCAAGAGTATAGTTTCGGATCGAGACACCAAGTTTGTCGGACATTTCTGGAGGAATTTATGGAAGAATTTAGGGATGAGTTTGTCATTTATCTCAGCATATCATCCTCAGACGGATGGGCTGATGGAAGTTGTGAACAGAGGCTTAGGAGATTTACTGAGGAGCCTAGTGACTGAACATCACATTCAATGGGATCACATTCTGCCACAGGCGGAATTTTCTTACAATGACTCGATCAATAGAAGCACGAGGCAGAGTCCATTTCAAATTGTTTATGGAATGCAACCTAGGGGAGTTTTTGAACTGAAAGATTCAGAACAAGATGAAACTAGAAGTGCTAGTGTAGAAGATTTTGCAGAGGCAATGAAGGAACTTCACAGCCAAGTGAAGAGGTGATTGCAGAATTCAAGCCAAGAGTATAAGAGCAGAGTAGATCAACACAAGTGATAAATTTAGTTCAAAGTTGGTGATTTGATCCTTGCACACTTAATAAAGGAAAGGTTCCCAAGGGGAACATATAAAAAAATACAGATGAAGAATATTGGACCATGTAAGATCATAAAGAAATTTGGGGCAAATGCATATGATATTGAATTACCCGATGGGGTTCGAATTTCATCGATATTCAATATCTCAGATTTGTACCTTTACAAAGATGATGAAGAAGGAGAAGACAGTGAACAAACAGAGTTTCAGTGGGCTAAACAAATGCCTGTAGCTGAAAATCCATAGATTGAAAGTATACTTAATAAGAGAGTCAACAAGAAGACTTGGAGAAAATAATATTTTGAATACTTGGTCTAATGGAGGGGACATCTAGTTGAATATGCCACCTGGGAGAATGAAGCAAAAATTCAGAAGCATGGCTAGACAGTGCAAGAACTCATGAACAGGAGTCCACGAAAATTTTCAAGCGAGGGAGTATGATGCAGGAACATCACAAACATCGTAAGCGGCAAACAAGCGCAAAGATAGAAGACAGCTGGAAAGCACCAGTGCACATTTTTTGAAATGTTTTGAAACATTATTGTAATAGTTAAGAGGAAGCACACTTAGATATTGTAAACATATCTTGAGTGATTTCTCTCATCTGTAGTAGGTGAAGGCATTTATACATAATTAATGTAAGTAGGTAGATTTAAATGTAGATTAGACAGTTTAGAGCGTAGGAGGGAAAACCAATTATAGACACCCTCATCTTGTATCATTGTAAAATTATCAAGGAGAGAGAGATCATAGAGAAGAGAAGAAGCAAAGAGATATGTAGAAGACCCCATGTACAAAATTTTTGAAATTAATATATATATATATATGAAGCTTTGATTCAGACTCATGGTGTTCTAATACTTTCTGTGTATACATGCTGAATGTTATGCTTATGGTTGTTTTACTCTTTTTGTTGTACATTTTATTTTATGCTATGTATGTATGATTTCATGTTAAGTATTTGAAGTCTGAGAGAGTAAGGAAATGAGTTTCAATTGTTTCTCTTTTGAGTAAAAGTTCTTGCAAGGAGTGCAGTGGAGCATCCACAAGGAGTGCATTGAGGGGTTCAAAGTTCATCTCTGAAAGCTCAGGAGGGATACCATTTTTTTCATTTTTCATAGAAGTGCAAGTTAGGCATAGAAGTCGTGCAAGGTGTGTGTAGGATGGTTAGAAGTTCAAAACTCACCAACCTAGGAGAAGTTTGAAGACTACTTTCATGAGGAGTTGCACAGAGTCAAAATACCTCAAAGACTTAGGTGTATTTGAGGAAGTGCCACAAGGAGTGCATGCAGAAGTATTTTAGGAGGCTTGAGTTGGTGAAAGAAATCTCAGGACAGTTAGCATCTTCAAGGTGTTTGAAGAGAGGAAGGGAAATTTATCCATCGTGCAGAGGATAGGTTCCACAAGAGAGTCGCAGGGTCAAATTAGAACCAGAGATCTTTGAAGAAGAAATTTGGACGATCAGAATTCTCCAAGAAGAATTTCTGAAATAGCGAGAGTCATAGGATCTACAGGAGCTACAAGGGGGATACGGGGCCATTGATCATGACTTATTGGGACATCAGATCATTTTGACATTTCAGGGTTTGAAGGTCCGAAGTGTAAGCCAAAATCCTTGGCTGATCAATTCCCCGAAACGCAAAAAGGAGATTTTTCATGTGTGGAAGCAAGGAGGAACAAGTTTAAGTTTTCAGAACTTCGGAGTTAGGGGTTTCGGAAGTCCTAAGGACAAGAGATCGGGACACAGTAGGGAGAAAAGCCCGAAAGCAGAAGTCACAGAGGAGCATTTCGACATTTAGGCAAATTGAGAAATGGGAATTCGAGGATCGGGTTTGGGTCGAGAGTTTTGAACTCTCGATACCTGGAACCCTGAAATGAAGAGGAGGCGACACGTGGAAGGACAAGAGAATTCCCATCGAGTTTTGTGAAAAAATGAGCTTTGGCATATCAAAAACCTGGTTCACAAAATTGCGCTGACCGTTGGATCAAGGGAGAGTTCACAGCTGTTGATATCCTTAAAAGGGGGATTTTGGGATTTTGGGACTTCGAGATTCTGGGGGAAGAGTTGCACGACATCGCAACTCCCGAAATCGCGAAAGGAGAAAATCCAAAATTGACATTAGGAAAATACCAAGCATTAATAATTCAGGTTTCAGAGGTCAAAGAGGTAAGGTGCTCGACTATGGGATTCGTGAAATCATGAAATCCAGTATCTCGAAGTGAAAGAGGAATTTCCTCAAAGTGTTGTTGTGGGTAGATTTCCCGAAAGGGAAATAGAAGAGCCAGTCAAGCTCTCAGGCCGAGAGGAGAAGATCTTGTTTGGATCTAGACCTACGCCTCTGGGGAGGGGTCTTCATCAGATTCTAAAGCAATCATTCAGCCAAACACCTCAAATAAAAACAAACCCTATTCTGCATAGCTAGCCTAATATCATATTTCAAACAAATCTAAATTTGACAGAGAGATCCATCTTTGAGTCTTGGAGGGCTAGATCCCTGACTCGAAGTGGTTTTGATGTTGCCTCTGTGACTGCCTCCATAGCCTTGGGCAAATTACAGAGTGATAACACAATCAATATGGATTTTTTTTTGGGATTTCCTAGAACTCAAAAAGGGAACAATTCCATATTTGTTGTGGTGGACATATTTTCAAAAATGACAGATTTCATACCATGCTAGAAGACAAATGATGCTACACACATAACTAATTTTCTTTCTAGAGAAGTGGTGAGACTACATGGATTTTCGAGGAGAATAGTCTCAGACAAGGACGCCAAATTTGTAGGACATGTTTGGAGGACTCTATGGAAGAGGCTGGGGGAAAAATTGTCTTTTAGTTCAACATATCACCCTCAGAGAGATGGATAAACTGAAGTAGTAAACAGGAGTTTCAGAAACTTGTTAAGAATTTTAGTCACTGAGCAAGGCCGACAATGGGATCAGATTCCGGCACAAGCATAATTTGCATTCAACAATTCAGTGAAGAGGAGCACAGGAAAAATTCCATTTGAAATTGTGTATAGTATACAACCAAAATGGATTAAAGAGTTGAGAGATCTGAATCAAGATGAGTTCAGAAGTGTTGGAGAAGAGGATTTCAAAACATAAATGCAGAAACTCCATGACAAAGTTAGAGAGAAGATACTGGAAAACAATAAAAGATATAAGATCAGAGTTGATCAAAAGAGGAGAGAAGTTCAATTTGAGGTTGGAGATGAAGTTTTAGCCCATTTGAGAAAAGAATGGCTTCCAAGGGAACGTATAACAAATTGAAGATGAAGAAGATATGACCATGAAGGATTCTAAGAAAATTTATAGCCAATGATTTTGAAATTGAGTTTCCAGACAATGTTGGGATATCACCGATATTCAATGTTGTAGACCTGTATGCTTACAGGAGAGATGAGGTAGGAGAATCAAATGATCATAAATAAATTCAGTGGGAAGAGAAATTGACCACAACAAAAAAATATGAGATGGATAAAATCATTGAACTGAGGGATGGAAATAAAACCAGGAGGAAGACATATCCTGAATACCTAGTGAAGTGGAAAGATCATCCAATGGAAGATTCCAGTTGGGTTATAGAACTTGATATTTTGAAGAATAGAAAAATAGTGCAGTAACACATGGACAAGAGTCCATGAATTTTTTTAACCAAGGGAGTATGATGCAGGAGCATCGCCTTCCAATTCAACAACGCATGTGTGGAGGTGAACGAATGACATATCAGTAGGACCGAGTTTCAAGTCAAACATTTATTTCAGAGATAAATCGGTTGTTGGGATATTTTGTAAACAACATTTTAAATATATAACTTGTTTGTAAAGTCCTGAAGGACTGTAAGAGGTTGCAGATATGGAGTGTTGACTCTTATATGGAAATAACTGAAAATAAGACAAAGTAGGTAACAACTTTGAGTTTGATAGGATAGATTTCAGACAATATGAGAGAGCCTGTGGAGTCGGTCCTTAGATAGTTTATTGTTGCATTGTAATATATTAGAATGCATAAGTATTGTAGGAGATAGATATCAGAGAGATCAGTAGAGCAAAGTAGAGTAGAAGAAACACTATGCAATTTGTTTTCATGAATGAATAGAGCAGACATAATTGTCTCGAATCTTGGACTGTGTTCATTTGATGTATGAATGAATGAATGTGATATTATGTGTGTGATTATTTTCATTTTCATTCATGTATTATTGTTTGAGAGATTGACTATATGGGTTCATGACAAAACTAGATGAGCTTCAATTGTTTCTCTTCTGACACTCATATGAAAGGTGTGGATCTCGAACGCAAGGAGTGCGTCGAATCAGTATCAAATTGACTCAGAGAAGTTCAGAGAGAGAACAAGGGAAACATAGACTAGGTGCAAGGTGTGGACAACATCGAGGAGTGACCAAGCTTCAAAGAACCTATGTAGAGGAATGCCAGGTGGGCGAGAAGAATTTATTTTCAAGAAATCCTTCGATCTGAGTTATCGAAATCCAGAGAACACAAGGTGTGCATGGGAAGTTGAAATCGTTTAAGGAAAAAGATTTGGAGGGATAATTTTTTTTCCAAGTGTTGACAATATCCCTAAGTCAGACTCGTAGGAGGAGGAAAGGTTTGAAGCCTTTGGAGGCTAATAAATCTTCTAAGTCAAAAAAAGATCAGAAGCTCAGGAGAGAAGAGAGACAGTGGTCGTTAGATCACGCAACAAAGGATCAACAACAGTCTGATCTATGGAAGGTTCACATGCCTTAATTCCTTGCACACACAAGAGGGAGAACTTATTGAGGTTTGAGACTTGAAGTTTCTGAAGACCGAAGAGACAGAAACCCGAAGTAGAACCTTAGTCCTCTGATTGCAAGAGTAGATCTGAGCCGTCATATTTTGTGAAGTCTGGGAGGAAGCAAGTTTGAAATTTGAAACACCCGAAGCATAGAGATCTAGATCGTTGATCCAAAAGGTTACGCGTCGATAGGCCAAAGGATCTAGAGGAAGGTGAAGGTTTATGTGTTGAAACATCTGAAGCCCGAATACCCGAAGAGATGAGAGTCATCAATCTATGAGGAGACACTTGGAAGCAAATCTCAATCTCTGGGAAAGTTGAAGTGGTTATTTTAGTTGATAACTAAGATCGTCGAAGTGCGAAGACCCAAAGACCCAAAGTAAGATCTAGACCGTGAGATCTAAGGGAGACGTGGCATGAACCCATGAACTCCACGTAAAGTCCCTAAGTGATTTGTAGCTGCTGAATCTAAGAGGGATGTGGCATAGATCCATGTATTCCGGGTAAAGTCTCGAAGAAATCCTCAATCGTTGGATCAAGAGGACACATGTTAGGGGATCACAACCTTCGAATAAAAGTGTTTGGGAAAAGGCGAAGTTTGATATTTGAGATCTCAGAAGTTTGAATACCTGGAGGAGATCTCGACCATCGATCAAGAAGAGGGTCACTGGACCGTTGATCCGAGTTGAATGGTAAAACATTAGGTGTGAAGGAAGGTCCATTGATTGGGAGGACAAGTGTCCATAGATCACTATTTCCAAAGGATTGACATACGAAAGGAATCTAGGTTTGAGATTTCAAATTCCCAAAGTTCGTAATTGCGAAGAGATCTCGACCGTTGATTCACAGGAAGCAGATCTGGTTCATAGATTCGAAGGGCGTATATATGATCGTTGATTTAGATGTTATCGTCAATATCATAAGATCGACGATCTCGTAGTATTGTAGGGACAAAAATTGCAAGGAGTTTAAGATATCAAGGGAAGGACACATTTCAAACTATGTTTCCTTCAAGGGGACATGTGGGAGTTGTAGTAGCATTGCTAGATCAAAATAAGTTTGACTCCAAACCGCTTGTGGCCATGCCCACAATCACATGGTCATATCCTAAGGTCACATCAATAGAGGGTTTATCTGAAAAGGAGTGAACGTTGACACTCTGAGTTTTCACAGCAGAGCGAAAGGAAAGGTTGTGGGTTGTTGTCAGACCTACACTAGGAAGTCTAGGTGGCCTGTGTTTAGGTATAGAGGGGGGAAATTAAGGTTCCAGAGAGTCTTTCAACTCAAGAATTAGAGATCCATTGACTAGGAGGTCGCGCATCCCTACGGGGTGGTAGTGGGGCTGCATCATCGGTGCAAAGAAGATTATAGTTCAAAACAACAATTCTAGATCAAAACAACTTGCCCATCATATACTCACCATCATATTTAACACTATATGCTTCAACTTCATCTTGACATGAAGAATCCGTGAAAAAAATGGGGTGCATGCCGAGGTTTAAAAGTTTCTCCAAAAAGGGGAATGATATTCTGAGAGCACGAGTGGCACCGTTGTAAGTATAACATCCACAAGTTAAATTTCTCTTTAGAGACTATTATGAAGCGACCCTCAGAGTTTTACAGTCTTCACTATATTTCAGTAAGAGGAAGAAATTTAATTTGCACAATTCATTTATTTTGACGTTAATGAGTTTTGATATTCTTTATTTTTAATTAATTCATTTTCCTTCATTCCTTTATTTTGAATTAATTGGAATGGATCATTGGTGCATCTATGCATCTAGGGCTGCGGAAAAATGTTTTACGGACTTGTTGTGGAGCAGGTGGTCGATATAATTTCAATCTGAATACTTTTGTGGAGCATGCGGCCTAGGAAGAGCAGTTCCATGTGCCAATCCTCAACAATATTTCATCTTGGATGGGTTTCATTTGATTGACATCGCTTACAGAAAGATAGCAAAAGTGTTTATGGACGAGACATTCACAACTCCCCATATTGACACTCTCTGCGCAAGGAGAAATCCAACGCTACACCCAACGCTAATCATGAATGCCACCCTGAACTGACCAGTGGAAGCATAAGCTCTTTAGTATCAATATTTATCTATAATATGGCTAGTTGAACTAGTTTTTCTCATTGCATCATTCTCAATGCTCTCTGTGCATCTTACCTAGTTTTTTAGTTGTTAGATTTTAGTATAGTGTTTAGTCTTTGGTTTATGAATCTTCCCTATCATGTTATTGATCTTCACTCCTATCATGTTATTAATCTTCACTGCAAGAGTTTAATTTTATTAGACTCTTGGTACATTTAAGACTGATTAACATTATGAATTATATGGTTAAGACTGATTAATATTAATATTATGAATTATATGATTAAGAATGATTAATATTAATATTATGAAAGATAAGTTTTTATCTTAAAATATAATATATGGTTAAGATTAACCAGTGGGTATTATTTTTTTATTATGTTTTATTTGCTAATATCATTTTTTATTTTTATTTTTGATATTATAAAGAAGTATAGCTTAAAAAATAAATAAAATATATTAAGTAATAGAATTTAATTGTAATTAATATTTTAATGAGTTTAAATTCATCTTAACTTTAAATCTATCAAATTTCAAGAAATTAAATCTTTAAAAATCCAAAATCCAAGATTGATTTAAACTATTTTTTTTAATTACATATTCTTTCTTTTACTACTTGTCTCCCTCTTTCATTTTCGTTTATAAACCTCAACTTTCCTTGGGATGGAGTTCATAATAAACAGAAAAGTGGTGATGACTTATAACTTTCAATATAACTTTTCAAGTAACAAAAAAATATTACTAAAACCAATAACTATGATCAAATATGGATGCTTATGTATAAAATTGTTAGAGTACACAAGTTTCCACACAACAAAACACTATTGATTTTTTTATTCAACAATGTAATAGTGCATAGATAAATACATGAAGGTTTTTCTCAATATAGTTGAGAGACTATGCCAACCATGCACTAACTTAGGAGATAAAGATGTTGGAGATAATCTTTCATATCCAATTAATTATAACCATCTCCTAATATTAGAAGAAGATTACATTAAGAAACCATAACCTTCTTGTATGATCAGAGATTATTCTATAAGACAATTATGAGTTTATAATAGAATCACTATCCCTTAGTGAGTACTTATCTTAATATCTATCAAGTTAGTGTCCATCATCCTTTATCATTAGTTCGATGCATCAAATACTCCACTGTAAATTAAAGACACTACTAATCAACAATGTATCTATCTGTTCCATCCCGGTACATGCATCTCATACCTCAATCATGTAGACATCATAAAGGATAAACACCCATAGAACAGAATAACCATTCTCTTGAATACATGGCTACCTAACTATTGAAACCATAATTCTAGTAGGATGTCCTTAATATACATGTTTCACCCAACTTCTTCATAAACTCCCTGTGAATGTACATAAAACTTAAAATTTCTAGGCATACTCCACCTCCTAGATTCAATATCCAACACGATCCACCAAATATACAATTTAATCAACCCATGACCCACTCCTTCAAGTGTCAAGAAATTAATAATATGGGTACTACCTAATACCAAACAAGTTATCTCCTAACGAGACATACATGTCAATGGGGTATGCATCTGTACCCAAGTCTTACAATAATATGTGATTTGCATGCTACATAGATAGATACAAGTACATACAATCGATTTATATCATATCCTATAGGCAGTAGGAAGAAGATTTTATTATACTCCTTAGGTACTTTTACAATACTCCTTGTTATCGCTCAATTTGTAGGATAGGTTAAGTAGCTTGAAGGCAAGAGTCAAACTGGCGTAACAGGAGCTTCCCCACCCACTGTCACCTCGATGAGGGGCTCTTTCTATTTAGGGTGGCTAATCCCAAGGGAGACGTCCCTAGTAATCTGGGGTATTTAAAGGAAAAGGATCAAGAGATCAAGGCTCAAAAGGTCAAAGTAGGTTTTCCCTTCACAGATTACTACCAAGAAGATAGTAAAAAATGAAGGTATTCCACAGAACAAGCACCTGTTTGCGAGACAAGGCAAATAAAAATAAAATGTGCATCAGTGGTTAGTACTTCATAAACTAATGACTATCTTTATTATATATGAGCACATATAGCAGTAACTATTGATGAAGTCAATGATTGCAAAAAATGACTATGGCTTATAATATCACTTGTCAATAAACACTGGAGATGATATAACTTTCAAAGCATATAATCAAATCTTTAAATTATCAACAAATATCATCACTTTCTCATTCAATACATGAGTGTTGCGTCACTATACTAAAGGTGACGTCATCCTAATTCTATATTTAGTTTGATAGGCAAAGAGGTGGACGTTTTGTAAATTAGACAATGAAAATACTCAACACTTCAATGTCTATCGCTAGATGACTGAGCCACAATGTTTCATATCAAGCAAGAGCTAAAAGGAGGCATGATGTCATCACAGATTTAGGGTTAGTAGGATGTTAGGGTTAGTTAGGGTTTGAAGTTTAAGAAGTTTAAAAGGTTTGTTTTGACACAAGAGACTCAACGTTGGATAATTAGATTAGTGCCTTAGGGTAAATGGAGTCAAGGAGCAAGGCTAAAGTCTCGGGAGAATCTAAATTTAAGGACAAGAGGGTTAGGCTTTCAAGTCCTGCAATGGCAGGGCCACAAATTCTAAACCCTAAGGGGAGGAGGCTCATTCAGGTGTTGCATAAGCAAGGCCTCATGCTCCTCCCTCTTTCCTTAAAAATCCTTGGCAAAAGTGGCTATCTTTAAAACATAAATCTAGGCTGAAAAGTGTTGTAAAGACAAGGCCTCTCAAACCCTAAAGGTCAAAACCCTAGGTGTAAACTCAATTAGGCCTAGGACATCTTCCTTCTTCAATTTATATTTCAAAAATAACTCAGAAAAAGGGGAATAAGTGTAGCAACGGCTAGGCTATATTCTCCTTAATCAAATGGCTAAAATAAGTCTTCTATCATGGGGACATGAAGCAAGGACATAATTGTGTGCTTGCTACCTAGGGTTTCAATGATTAAGCAAAATAATAACAATGTAACCACAAATGTAAGAGATTTAACCTACAACCATTCAATCAACAAGTTTTTCATGAAAAATACACTTACAACTCAATGAAGAGCTTATCAAACCCTAGTTGTAAACCTTCCAATGATAGAAAACACCATGAATATGCCAAGAATGATTCTCCTCAAGAGTAGCGCCTCAACTCCAAGAGCCAATAACAAGACAAAAGACTAAAATGATCCTCTCACAAAAGAGTGAGTTGTGTTTTTTTTTTTTAAATGAGGCTCAACGTCCTCTATTTATATCATTCAAATGACCTTTAATTAGAAAAATAGGTCATTAAAATAGCCGACAAGGCTGACTAACAAAAGTTACATTATTTGTCACATTAAATGCTAAAATGTCATAATTATGATCTAAAAGGGAGACATCGGGCCCCTCTGAGGGGGATGTTGGCCCTTTTTGGGCAAGGTCAACATCCAAAAGGCAAAACGTTGGCCCTTCTAGGGCTCCTGTAAGCTGCCACACGTGCCAAATGATCCCAGCACACTGCCACATGCTTGGGAAAATGTCCAGCCTGCCCTGGGTGGCATCCTGTCCATCAAAATCCATCGTCTCATCTGCAGTGGGTGATCCCCCCTAGGCCAATCTCTACCAAAGTGTCCTGGTGAGGACGTCCTTCTGTCTTCTTTGTGCAAGGGATCATCACAACATTGTCCTACCTCTGCCATCCCAACAACCATATGATGGGCTCTTTGGACCCCCATGGAGGTCCGAACTAATCATATCCCCATGTGTACTGGTCCATTGGTGCCTATCTGTCGGGTATGGTCCTGCACATCAAAGACTACGCCCTCCATGGGCTCATCAGTCGTTGGGATCATAGCAATGTCAATCATATTTCATCATTAAATTTATCAAATACATGCATGAAATTCCTAGCATATCATCTAAGAGCTCAAATACATTACACAGATCTACTATACAAATCTGAAGAAGACCAATAGAGCAACCTATTGGGCTAATACCCACAAGAGATGGAAAGTTTCCTCAGAAGATCATTCAAGCCATGTTTTTTATGAGGTGATGTGGTCTAGGGATGTCCAATCATAGTAAGACCAAGGGCAGGTGTTGTCTGTGGGTGCCTTTGTAGGAGGTGAGTTGTACTCGTCATGGCTGCATTTTTTCCAAGCCCTTTATTTCCCTTATTTTTCTTTTATTGATTTTCTTTCTTTTTTACTTCAAGGTATGACCAGAGGAAACTGCCTTGGTGTGGTGACCAGAGCTGACAGTGTTACCCACTAGTATCTTCGCAGAGATGATAAGGCTGGCTCGTGATGAAACCCCCTTTCCCTTGGCCATGCAACCAAAGGTCACTGCCCTGGCGTGGTGACTAGATAATGACAATGTCATACCGCTGGATACCTATGAACATAATGGGTCAGCTCATGATGAGACCTCCCATCCTCTTGGTTAGGTCTTGTTTTATTTATTTTTCTTAGGGTCCCTTTAGTTTCTTATTGAGAGGCTTTTTATTTCCTTCTCGGGGATCCCCTGGGTGAAGCATCGCTTGGTTTGATTTCCTATGGCTTTTATCTTTTACCAGCTTCTTTTACCCCCTGGGCCTTTAGCCCCTTTTTCCCACAAGACAAAGTGTAACCCTCAAAAGGTCATCCTAATGGTCGGACTAGGGGAATGGGATGGATGTGCGGGAGATAAGATGTAAAATGATAAAATGGTGGGAGCGGAACGATGGCTCTGCAAATCCCTCTTGGTGGCTAAATAAAACCCATGAATATAAGCTTTCTAAGTCACCGCATCAATCACCCCAACAATGGTCAAGTGGATTAGTGTAAGATCCAAGCAACCATCAGAAATGAAAGGAACCTAATGCATATATAAGAAGGTTATAACGATCAAACATGACACATACAATGATACCTTGGACCAATTACCTCATGGAGCAAGAGTCCTCTACGATGCAAGTCCAAGCCAATGGTGATGGAAGTTGTTTCTACTGACATGACAAATTTGGAGAAGAAGAAGAAAGATGGGCCCTCCAGGGCCATGCTCAGGTCAATCCTCCTCTCGGTACTCTAGGACTAGGACCTGTGGGTCTCAAGACATTATCTCCTAGTTATCCCTAGTTATCGGGGATAACATCTGGCTCCAACTCGGGGACATGTGCTAACCGTAGAGCGCATGAGAACCTCAAAAATCTCTGGCATAAACCTGTAGACCTGCTCACACTTGACAAGAAAGAATCAATGATAAAAGGTGGGGTGGTATTGCATCCCCACAACATAACACATGTATACATATGGTAATCATAAATGTAGATAGAAAATAAACTCTTACCTATACTTACCTGCTGGTTGCATGTTGGTATAGTCAAACAACCAGTGAAGCCAATCCAATAATGTTCCTCGATACCTGCCCTTGTGCTTCATCATAAACCAAAATAGTGACAAATCAAGCACAAAAATGTCATCAGTTAGAACATATATCACATCATCAGGAATCTCAAAGTCTAACTCATGGAGGCGGGTGGGAGGGACAAAATTTTGCCAAGTCCATCTCTGAGAAAAGTACTCAATCCTATCCAAGAAAGGGTCATGAAAAACACAAGGTTCAGAAAACCGACTCAAAGGCCCTGCAAGGTGGTTACCTAGGAAATCCTCACGCTCTAAAATCAAGGAAGGAAATGACAAAGCTTTAGCAGACGACTGGAAAACTATCAAGGGAAGGTTGAAAAACTGATTGGAGATAGCATTACCCAACCAACCCTTGGAGTCTAGGGTTTGCCCAGGAGGAAACTCAACATGAAAAAGGTATTCCCCAACTACACCTTTAATTGAAAAGCATGGCAAAGTAATAACAAGTGGTTGGGGTGAAAAGTCATGAGAAACCTTCTTTAGGCAAACAATGTCCTTACTTGTATTAAAATCTGAGCACAGCAGTGGTTGGCAATCATCTTCACAAAATAAGTCCAAATGCTCAGAAGAAAAGTCATCAAAGTCCTCAAGGTATGACCGAAAATCATCAAGAAAATAAGGTACTAGGTCATCCTTGATCCTTTGGGTGGTATGGGTAAAATCCTCATCCCCTTGTTGCCACTGGTCAAAAGTAATCTCTTGTGGTAATTGCAAGGGAAATGTTTGAAGATGTATTTTTATGTCAGAGACAGGATTTGTATCATAACTAAATGCATCCCACCTACGTCTCCCAACATGTATGAACTCATCGAAATCAGCTATGTCAGTATCAGTATCATAACATGGAGGAGTCAAAACATCCAATACTTTTCCACTCTTTGTGTCATAAGGCAAAGAGCCATCTAAAACTTGGAAGGGGGAACAATGTACCTCGCTTAATCCTTCCTTTGAAAGAGCTTCAAGTATTTGGACAACATCATTAGATGGAAGATATACCTCTACATCTTCAGCCTTGATATATAGGGGATCTGTCTCATTCGAGGGTTCAACTTCAACTCCTTCATTCTCTGAATCATAGAACAAGGTATCATCAAAAGAATCAAAGTGACTTACCTCATTCTCTACATCTTGTGCATGAGCGATAGGACCTTGAAGAGCTTCACCAGACTGAAGAGTGATCACCAGTGCTTCATCCTCATAATCCACGTTTCTGGTTACATTTTCATTGCATTCTATTGGATCATCGGAGATGCCTCGCTCCTCTTCAAGGGGTTGATAATGGTCTTCATAAACCTTGTCTCTTATATCAGAGGATTCTTGGTATTGATTATGATAATCTCTTCTAAGATCTAATACAATCTCAGTGGTGAATCCTTTGTGGTGTAAGCCTAGAATGAGGTTTCAAAGGACATCTTCATACGTTTGGCAATTTGGCTTAGTAAGCTCGATAAAATTATTGACGAGGTGTATGAAAGATGATATACCCCTGTCCTTGCAACAACTCTTAAAATGTTTTTGTAAGTAGGATGGCAGGGTGAGCAAAAACAACTTTAAAAGAGCATCCTCTCCTCCCAACTTTATCTCGCTCAAATACTCCAGAAAGTTTACTATATGAGGAGCTGGGAGACCCAAAAAAATTGGAGAGTTGTCTAGCCATTTATTATCAAAGAAATTTGTGTATCCTTGAAAACTTATGAAATAAATAGTTGGATACATTTGTTCCCAGTGTGCCATGATCCCATAATTTGAAAATATCACAGAAGGTAATGTGGCATGCTAGGAAATATTTAGTGGAGTCGCTAGATAGTTTTCCTGAAACTACCAAAGAAAAGTGGGAAAAAGTCTTAGTGGAGTCGCCAGGTAAGATTGTAAGGAAAAAGGTCTTTGAGGCAAGGCATACCAAAATATTTGTTGTTTGAGGAAGGTTGACTCAGTGTTCCCCGACAACGGCGCCAAAATGTTATCTCTCAGTTTGTAGGATAGGTTAAGTAGCTTGAAGGAAAGAGTCAAACTGGCGTAATAGGAGCTTCCCCACCCACTGTCACCTCGATGGGGGGCTCTTTCTATTTAGGGTGGATAATCCCAAGGGAGACGTCCCTAGTAATTTGGGGCATTGAAAGGAAAAGGATCAAGAGATCAAGGCTCAAAAGGTCAAAGTAGGTTTTCCCTTCACAGATTACTGCCAAAAAGATAGTAAAAAATGAAGGTATTCCACAGAACAGGCACATGTTTGCGAGACAAGGAAAATAAAACTAAAATGTGCAACAGTGGTTAGTACTTCATAAACTAATGACTATCTTTATTATATATGAGCACATATAGTAGTAATTATTGACGAAGTCAATGATTGCAAAAAATGACTATGGCTTATAATATCACTTGTCAATAAACACTGGAGATGATATAACTTTCAAAGCATATAATCAAATCTTTAAATTATCAACAAATATGATCACTTGCTCACTCAATACAAGAGTGATGCGTCACTATACTAAAGGTGACGTCAGCCTAATTCTAGAGTTAGTTTGATCGGCAAAGAGGTGGACGTTTTGTAAATTAGCCAATGAAAATACTCAACACTTCAATGTCTATCACTAGATGACTGAGGGACAATGTTTCATATCAAGCAAGAGCTAAAAGGAGGCATGATGTCATCACAGATTTAGGGTTAGTAGGACATTAGGGTTAGTTAGGGTTTGAAGTTTAAGAAGTTTAAAAGGTTTGTTTTGACAAAAGAGACTCAACGTTGGATAATTAGACTAGTGCCTTAGGGTAAATGGAGTCAAGGAGAAAGGCTAAAGTCTCGAGAGAATCTATATTTAAGGACAAGAGGGTTAGGCTTTCTAGTGCTACAATGGCAGGGCCACAAAGTCAAAACCCTAAGGGGAGGAGGCTCATTCTGGTGTTGCTTAAGCAAGGCCTCATGCTCCTCCCTCTTTCCTTAAAAATCCTTGGCAAAAATGGCTAGCTTTAAAACATAAATCTAGGGCTGAAAAGTGTTGTAAAGACAAGGCCTCTCAAACCCTAAAGGTCAAAACCCTAGGTGTAAACTCAATTAGGCCTAGGACGTCTTCCTTCTTCAATTTATATTTCAAAACTAACTCAGAAAAAGGGGAATAAGTGTAGCAACGGCTAGGCTATATTCTCCTTAATCAAATGGCTAAAACAAGTCTTCTATCATGGGGACATGAAGCAAGGACCTACTTGTGTGCTTGCTACCTATGGATTCAATGATTAAGAAAAATAATAACAATGTAACCACAAATGTAAGATATTTAACCTACAACCATTCAATCAAGAAGTTTTGCATGAAAAATACACTTACAAATCAATGAAGAGCTTATCAAACCCTAGTTGTAAACCTTCCAATGATAGAAAACACCATGAATATGCCAAGAATGATTCTCCTCAAGAGTAGTGCCTCAACTCCAAGAGCCAATAATAAGACAAAATACTAAAATGATCCTCTCACAAAAGAGTGAGTTGTGTGTTTTTTTTTAAATGAGGCTCAAAGTCCTCTATTTATATCATTCAAATGACCTTTAATTACAAAAATAGGTCATTAAAATAGTTGACAAGGCTGACTAACAATAGTTACATTATTTTTCACATTAAATACTAAAATTTCATAATTATGAGCTAAAAGGGAGACGTCGGGCCCCTTTGAGGGGGACGTTGGCCCTTTTTGGGCTAGATCAGCATCCAAAAGGAAAAACGTTGGCCCTTCTGGGGCTCCTGTAAGCTTCCACATGTGCCAAATGATCCCAACACACTGCCACATGCTCCGGAAAATGTCCAAGCTGCCCTAGGTGGCATCCTGTCCATCAAAAGCCATCATCTCATCTACAGTGGGTGATCCCCCCTAGGCCGATATATGCCAAAGTGTCCTGGTGAGGACGTCCTTCTGTCTTCTTCATGCAAGGGCTCATCACAACATTGTCCTACCTCTGCCATCCCAACAACCATCTGATGGGCTCTTCAGACCCCCATGGAGGTCCGAACTAATCATATCCCCATGTGTACCGGTCCACTGGTACCTGTCCACCGATTATGGTCCTGCACATCAAAGACTATGCCCTCCATGGGCTCATTAGTCCTAGGGATCATAGCAATGTCAATCATATTTCATCATTAAATTTATCAAATACATGCATGAAATTTCTAGCATATCATCTAAGAGCTCAAAGACATTACACAGATCTACTATACAAATCTGAAGAAGACCAACAGAACAACCTATTGGGCTAATACCCACAAAAGATGGAAAGTTTCCTCAGAAGATCATTCAAGCCATGATTTTTATGAGGTGATGTGGTCTAGGGATGTCCAGTCACAGTAAGACCAAGGGCAGGTGTTGTCTGTGGGTGCCTTTGTAGGAGGCGAGCTGTACCCGTCATGGATGCATTTTTTCCAAGCCCTTTATTGCCTTTATTTTTCTTTTATTTCTTTCTTTCTTTTTTACTTGAAGGTCTTACCATAGGACACTTCCTTGGCATGGTGACCAGAGATGACAGTGTTACCCACTGTTATCTTCGCAGAGATGATAAGGCTGGCTCGTGATGAGACCCCCTTTCCCTTGGCCATGCAACCAAAGGTCACTGCCCTGGCGTGGTGACTAGATAATGGCAATGTCATACCGCTAGATACCTATGAACATAATCGGTCGGCTTGTGATGAGACCTCCCATCCTCTTGGTTAGGTATTGTTTTATTTATTTTTCTTAGGGTCCCTTTAGTTTCTTATCGAGAGGATTTTTATTGCCTTCTCAGGGATCCCCTGGGCAAAGCATCTCTAGTTTTTATTTCCTATGGATTTTATCTTTTACCAGCTGCTTTTACCCCCTGGGCCTTTATCCCCTTCTTCCCAAAAGGAAAAGTGTAACCCTCAAAAGGTCATCCTAATGGCCGGACTAGGGGAATGGGATGGATGTGTGGGAGATAAGATGTAAAATGATAAAATGATGGGAGCAGAATGATGGCTCTGCAAATCCCCCTTGGTGGCTAACCAAAACCCATGAATATAAGCTTGCTAAGTCTCCCCATCAATCACCCCAACAATGGTCAAGTGGATTAGTGTAAGATCCAAGCAGTCATCAGAAATGAAAGGAACCTAATGCATATATAAGAAGGTTATAACGATCAAACATGACACATACCATGATACCTTGGACCAATTACCT
>ML821658.1:0-10412 GCA_009831015.1 Picea engelmannii
TTTTTAAATACCTACACAAAGGTGGCAATTGTGACGTCTTTCACTCTCTTCCCGTCGCTATTGCCACGTCCGAGACGTCTCTCTTTCCACCTCCAAGATTGTCGCTCCCATAGAAACCACGTCGGAGCTAGTAACTCCTGGCCATCGTTGTTGCCACCTGATGGACATCGTTCTTGTGACGTTCAAGAGTGTTGCTCCCACAGCAACCACGTCGGAGCTAATACCTCCTCCCGTCGGTCTTGCCACCTTCAGAACGTCTCTCTTGCCACGTCTGAAACGTCTCACTTGCCATGTTTGAAATGTCGGTCTTGCCACCTTTGAAGAATCTTTCTTGCCACGTCTGGAACATCTCACTTGCCACGTTTGCAACGTCTCACTTGCCACGTTTGAAACGTCGGTCTTGCCACGTTTGCAACGTCTCTCTTGCCACGTCTGAAACGTCTCACTTGCCACGTTTGCAACGTCTCTCTTGCGACACTTGAAACGTCGCTCTTGCCACGTTTGAAACGTCTCTCTTCCCACGTTTGCAATGTCTCTCTTGCGACGTTTGAAACGTCTGTCTTGCCACGTTTGCAACGTCTCGCTTGCCACGTTTGAAATGTCACAATATAGACGAAAATTAGGTCGTCGAAAAAACGACATCATGTGAAACGACGTTTGAGGGGGTCCGAGGTTTGTCGGTCTTTCGATAATAGAAAGTGGCAATTGCATCGAACGTGCCGTCGGAATTTGACCCAAATGCAGTAGTGAGTTGCGCATCAAGGGGCAGATAGGCTCTTTCATCTGCAATAGTCATGGCACCGGAGAAGAAGCGGACCGGATGCTGAGAGAAATGAAGTTTTTCTTAAGTTTCCCATGGCACTATGATCCATGCGGGATCATTCCAGAAATGCGGGTAAAAAATAAAAACATCCCGTATGTGCATGAGTCCAAGCCCGAGATCGAAAAATTTGCAAATCAGACAGTGTGGGTGCCTGACACCTTGATCGAAGTGGAACAGCAGGTTCCCCCGATCACTGTACCACCAACTACTACACTGCAGGTCAGATAAGAAAAGAGGCCCCGACAAGAATCATCTCCACCTGTCACAGAGGTGTCGTCCGAAGAGTTGCAGTTGCATACTAAGAGGCCCAAAACAACCATAGTTCCCGGTCCAACTGGAGAATCAGGAACTCCACCCACAACAGTGACCAAGTCTGTTATTCCACCTTTCGGTTCGAGCCAGCATAAAGAAATCACCTCAGCAGTACCGAAGAAATCCACAGATTCTCCCCTGGACACTCAACTAGACAAGACTGGGCCCAAGTTGGGCTTTTTCAAGAAGTACGAGTTGATCAAAAAAAGGAACCAGACCCTCACCAGCAGTACTTACGCCCAGTTTCGGAAGCAGTCGTCCACCGCGCAGCATAGGCTGCTATCTGCATTCGACACAGAAAGAGGCAGGATGCACATGGCCTTCCTACAGGCACAGGTACCAAATCCCAAGGTAATCACAGACTACAAGAGAGCCACCTTCGAGTTCCAGACGAAGGACGTGCACCCAGCAGATCAGATGGATTTGCATAAACAGACAAGGGAGATGGTTTTTCACACATTGGCTCATGCTTCTACCTCTGCAGCAAAATTACAGGTGTCACTCAACAATGCTCAAACGCAGCTCAAGCTGGAGAAAATATCTTCTTTCGCGAAGGACAACAGAATCAAAACTTTGGAGGAGCTGGTCCTCAAGATCGGCTACGATCCTTCGAATGTCAAAGCTGCAGAGGACATTATAAAGAAAAAGAATGCAGACATCGCTTCCTTGAGGAAACAGTTGAAACTCCCGCCCACAGAGAACTCACGGGCTAAGGAGATAGCAGAGAAGGAAGGCGAGAAGGACGAAATGCTTAAGCTGCTCATGGAGCAGAATGCACAGCTCAAAGAGATGGAGGCTGAGATGGAGAGATTACTAAAAGAGAAGGAGCAGATGAAGCCAATGGAAGTCATTCCATTGAGTTCCATTCCTATCTCAAGAGCAAGCACAGCAGCAATGACAGCGATCCCATCTGCAACACCAGTGACAACACATGAAGGGACAGTTGACCGCGCAAAATCCATGGAAAAGATGAACCTGCAAGAGACAGAAATCAACAGGCTGAAGAAGGAAGTTGAGAACCTCCAGGAACTCAAAACTTCTTTCCAAACCAGTCTCTCCAAAGAAAAGCAGGTAACTGAACAACTCAGGAAGGAACTACAACAGCTCCAAAAACAAACTGTGGCAGGAAAAACGTTGGTAGAAGTCAAAGAGAATGTATGGATAGACATCATAAAGTCCATCAATGAGATATGGGGAATGATCCAAATTATGTTTGAGCAGAATGAGTTGGTCCTGAGGAGCCAACAGGCCATTGAGAAGATTAGAGTGGAATTGGGAGACATGCCAACACAAGCAAATGAGATCATCAGGTTCCTAAATTCCAAGACCGGAGAAGAACTAGAAGAACTAAAGATCGAGGACAGAACAGAAACCATACTTGAGGTAAAAAGGGTTTTAACCAAAAGAAGTCTAATGCTTCAGCTGGAAGAAAAGGTTCAGATCATGGACCAAGGAGTACAAAGGTTCTTCAGCAAGATCGAGGCTCTCCAGAAGAAAGGTCTCCCCGGTTTGAAGGTTTTTAATGATAAACCGATGACACTCCCAGATTACAAAAAGAGACTGTCTGAAGTGTCTAAAGACAGTTCGAAATTTGCTGGCATGCAAAGGAGCATCACTGGCAAAGCATTCCTGGATGCCCTTCAGTTGGACATCAGTATCCAACATGAGATTCGATACATATTCCTCACTAAGCCCACATTTGCTAAATATACGGAAATGGATGAAGTGTATCGGAAACTGCTCAAAGTCACTGTGCCTAGTCATATCAGATGGGAGGAACTATGTGATCTTCTTGATTAGCAGATGAGTTGTCCAGGTCCAGTCACCTGTCCAGTCAGATGAGGTCATGCGAGGGCTTCATCAACGGTCTACCCAGTTTTCCCGCGTGCAATTGCACCAAGTCATCAAGCAGTTTTGGTTAGTTAAATTAGTTAGTCTTAAAATAGAATGAGCACGTCCTGATCAGTTATGATAGCAACGGTTGTAATTTGAATTATAAATACTTCACCTTTCGAAGTATTGGGGGTTGTTGATTCGCACACCCTATCGCTATCAGACTGTACTATTTCTGAAGAGATCTGCCATTAATAAAAGGAGGCACTTTTACAGGATTCTTGTGTGTATTCACTGGTGATGTTTATTTTCTAAGTTGAATGTTTCTTCTTGCTTTGTGATCATATTGTTTTCTGAAACTAATCTTTAAGAGTAACGTATGTTGCAGGATTTATCTTAGATACCCTGTTTCCGATTCTAAAGATTTTAAATGTTTATCTTCTGATGTTTTCAATTGAGAAATTCTTAACTGCTTCTTAGTTGAATTTATCTTTCTTATCTTTTCTTTTGTCCATCATTTAAGCTACTAAAAGATCCAGTGAGTATATTATCTTGCCCTGTGGAAGCCTTCTTTTGTCGTTTCTGGTGTATTTCATATTTAATTAAATACAGACCCCATAGCCCAATGGATGTGTAGACTGTCTCAACCAATTTAAAAACACTTTGACAACAAAACCTACCGATTTCTTTGAATTAAAAACAAAGCTAAATCATATAAAGAGATCCCTCTCTGAAGCTGGAAGGGCTAGATCCCAGCTTTAAAGCGGTTGGATAAAGTTACCTTTGTAGATTTCTTCTTTTTCAACCTCTAGGAAATTTACCAAGTGCTAACATAATGGCGACTCCACTGGGGACGAACTAAAAATTGATAATTTCATCTTTTCTTTCCCCTAAAAAGAAAGTTCAAATTTGAGAAGAAAGTGATGTTTAGAGGTTGATTAACTCTGTACATATTATTTTCAGACTCGCAAAATTACAAAAATATATATATATATATATATATATAATCAAAAAGAGTTCTGGCTCTCAAGAAAGTTCACACTCGATCTCATCCAGACCCAGAACCCTCGACAGCGTTAGATAACCCCGAACAGTTGCTCAGGCGAAAGACCTTAGCTGCCAGTTCAGTGAGTCATATTCCCCTTCATAAGTCTCCTTCCTTTTCAGAGAAACCGGCTGCCTCTCAAAACTTTGACCTCGATACTTTTCCACAGTGAAGTCTGGTTAGAACCTGGTCTGACAGTTTCGTGACTGAAATCATCTTTGATCCAACTGTGTTGCAACCTCGAACCCCCGAAGTTCTGTCTCCCACGACTAAACCTCAGATCACTCTCTCAGTACTATCCAGTCCCTCCTCGTCCTCGTCGTCGTCTTCAGTCGCTACCTCGCCGACCATCCAAGTTGTCGTTCCACCTCCCCCACTCATCATGGCCGCTCGATATGCTCCTCTAGTGTTGGCTGCGCCGCTGCATGCCATGCCCCAAGATTATCAAACAAGACTTCCACAGTTCGACGCAACAGGACCTTTAAATGTCGAACAACATGTCGACAAAATGAATGACTACTTTGATTTGCAAGAAGTTGACGAAGTTGACATTCAAATGAGATTGTTCGCCCAAAGTCTGACAGGAGACGTCAAGAAATGGTTCAAAGCTTTACCCGCCGCCTCAATCCCTGACCTTGTCGCGTTCCAAAGAAGTTTTCTTGATAGATGGGAGGTAAATAAAAACCCTCTCCAGATACTGTCAGAATACGAGACTATAAGAAGAAATCAAGGTGAGTCAGTACAGGATTACTGCACCCATTTTAATAACTTGTACAATGCCATTCCAGCTAAAATTAAACCTCCACAGGGGCTGGCGTTGATAAAATTCCCTGATGGATTTGATGTTGATATGTCATACCAATTAAGAGAAAGAAACTCTACCACTTTAGCAGACATGCAGAAAAGTTATAAGTGTGGAGGCTAATCTGTTGGCGAAAAGGGCACGTCAGAGGTCAGAAAGGAGAGTCACGATCAAAGAAGAACCTTCCACGTCGACCACAGATTCCAGATTGGATTCTTTGACCAGAACAGTGGAACTAATGTTGGAAAGAATGACTGTGTCAGACAGAAATCCTCCAAGAGACAATGCACTTGCTCCTCAGGTTCAGAATCCCAACTTCAGGAGAAACCCTCCTCAAATCAGACAGAGAGACCCTAGAGATCAAAGAGAGTAGAAGGGCCCAGATCAGCAGATTAGACCTCCCCTACAAGAAAACTATGCTGATGAAGGGGGGGAAGTGATTGAGGAATTGGAGGACACTCATATCAACCTCATGGGCATTCATGACAATGAAGCTATTTTCCTTACTCAAGAAGAGCAGGAACTCTTCCTTCTCAATCAAACCAAAGTAAGTGAGGAAGCTGAAGATACAGAACAACAAGACTTTGAAAATGCTATTTTGGAGGTGCACCGTCAGTACAATCTGCGGAGTAAGAAGAATGAAGGGAACTCCCCAAAAAAGACGACTGAAACACAGAAGGTAGTCGAGACCAAGAAGACCCCTGAGCTATCTGCTGAGAAGACTACGATTGAGAAAACTCCCGAGAAGAATAATGTCGACGCTCCCGTGAAGAAAAAACTCACCATTCTGAAAAGGCCATCACAGCCCGAGGTTTCACCTATTAATCCACCTAGTACTTCTGAGCAGAAGAATATGGTGGACAAATCAGAATTGATGAGTCAAGGCAGAACTCCAACACCCTTTAGCCTGGAGGGGGAATTGGCCAAAATAAAAATTCCCATCCCACTTACAGAGTTGATGAACAGTGGCGGTTATCGTTCACAAGTGATTAAAGCACTGGCTATTGAACCTAACATAGGCACGAAGACCTTAACCATTGGATCTGCAAGTCATTCAGACACTGTGAACCTTACTGATGATAGACCCGAGCTTCTTTTCGGACTAGAAGTAGATGGGCGAGACGATACTGGTGAGGTTGCTCCTTTCTACATCAGTCTGAACATACACGACTTGATCCTGCATAACGCTATGCTGGATTCGAGTGCCTCCCACAATCTGATGCCCAAAGCAGTAATGGAGAAACTGAGACTGGAGGTCACCAGACCATAGAAAGAGTTTATGGTTTGATCAAAGATCTATGCATCACCTTGGTTCAGATTCCTGTGAAGAGCATGGTAATGGATGTGGTGGTTGCAGACATCCCTCCAAAGTATGGAATGTTGCTATCCTGGTCTTGGGGGGCGAAGCTGAAAGAAACCCTGCAGCTGGATATGTCTTATGCTACTATCCCAGTGTTTGGGCAACAGAGGAGACTATACAGAGAAACATTGATGAAGTACATGGCCAGTAGCCAAGAGAAACCTCATAATTCTCCCCTCTACTCTACACATTCCGATTTAGATTCGTTCATTTTGTACACTGATGGTGACACGGAAGAGCAAGATACTCTGCTGATGGAAGATACATCTAGTCAAGATGAAGACCCAGAAATCCGTGAGGTAGCAAAGATGAAGAACGTGATAACTGAAGAGTTACCCACTGATTTCTGGAGCATGGATTTTGACGGAGCTGTAAGTAAAGAAGGAGCAGGAGCAGGAGTCTGGTTGCATAATCACAGAAACAGGTATTCAGAAAACCATTCTTACAAACTAAATTTCCAATGTACCAACAATACCGCTGAGTATGAAGCCTTGATGCTCGGTCTGAAGCTTTTGAAAAAAGTTGGTGCTAAACAGATAATGGTAAGAGATGACTATGAATTAATAATCAAGCAAGTCAAAGGTGAGTACGCTGCGAAACACCCACGTCTTAGAGCCGATAGGAACGTTGTTCTTGATGCTTTAAGATGTTTTAATGAGGTTGACTTGTAGGTAATGCCGAGAGGACAGAACATTCTGGCCGACGGATTGGCTACGTCAGCAACCACCTGTAAGATTCCTTTCCGCCCAACTCGCCCATATACTGTTGAGGTGAAATGCAGACCAACAGTTCTCGACAATATCAGGTACTGGCAAGTGTTTGGTAATGACGATCAGATAGAGGACTTTCTGCAGTGCAAAAACGTTTTTGAATGTACTAATATAGATTTAGATAATGAAGATGAAAATGTAAATAGTGTGGATTTTGAAATTGATAGTGTAAATACAGTAGAGACAGAAGAATTAGGAGATGATGAATTGGATGCTGACGTTTTACAATTGAAAAGAAATATTTTTCCTAGAGGTCTTGTTCCTTTAGAAGACTTGTTTGACAGTGATGATGTAGCCAAAAAGCCAAAAATAGAAGCCCATGGACAAGAGGTAGAAGACTATAATATAGGGACTGAAGAGAAACCTAGGATGGTCAAACTGTCCAAATCATTACCCCCAGAACAAAAGCTCAAATACATTGAGCTATTCAAAGAATATTCGGATGTCTTTGCCTGGGGCTATGAAGATTTGAAAGCCTACGATACTAGCATCATACAACACAGGATCCCAATTAAAGAAGACCAAAAACCTTTTAGGCAGAAACTTAGGAGGATAAATCCCAAGTTACTCCCTCTGATAGAAAAAGAAATCAAGAAAATGTACGATGCCAAGATCATAGTTCCATTGCGTTTTTCCAAGTGGGTCTCTAATCTGGTCCCTACACGCAAGAAAACCGGGGAAATTAGACTCTGCATAGATTTCCGAAATCTGAATAAAGTTTCCCTGAAAGATAATTACCCCTTACCGAAAATGGACCACATCCTGCAAAGGGTGGTTGGGTCCAGTCGGATATCTCTGTTGGACGGTTTCTCGGGCTACAATCAGGTTTTAGTTCATCCGGATGATCAAGATAAAACCGCTTTCACCACACCATGGGGCAGTTTCATGTATGTGAAAATGCCTTTTGGTCTGATGAACGCAGGAGCCACGTTCCAGAGAGCAATCGATATAGCCTTCGTGGAAGAATCAGGCAAGTTTCTTGTCGTTTATCTAGATGATGTGATAGTGTTTTCCCAATCTGATGACGAACACCTAAGACACCTCCGACGAGTTTTTGAGAAATGTAGAAGGTTTGGGATTTCCTTAAATCCTAAAAAGTGTCTTTTTGGGTTAGAAGAAGGCAAACTGCTGGGACATATCATCTCAAAGGAAGGAATCAAAATATACCCTAGCAGAATAGTGGCCATACTAAAATTAGAACACCCAAGAAACCTCAAGGAACTTCAGTCTTTTATCGGAAGAATTAACTTTCTGCGAAGATTCATTCCCAATCTGGCCGAACTCTTAAGAAACATTACAAACATGCTTAAAAAAGTCATAAAAATAAAGTGGGATTCTGAGTCCAGACAGTCTTTCGAACAAGTCAAACAGGCCCTCACAGAGGCCCCTGTCTTAATCAGTCCTGATTTTACTAAGGATTTTTATCTTTTCTCTTTTGCTTCAGAACATACTATAGCAGCTGTATTATTACAAAAGAACAGCGAAGGGTATGAACAGCCCATAGCTTTCTTTAGTAAAGCACTGAGAGACGCTGCTCTGAACTACAAGATAATGGAGAAACAGGCTTTTGCCTTGGTCAAAGCCATAAAAGACTTTAGAGTCTACATTCTTCATTCACATACAATAACATATGTTCTGAATGCAGTGGTAAAATACATTTTGACACAGGACAACCCTGATGGAAGAAGGGGAAAGTGGATTGTTGCCATTTTAGAATACGATATAGAGATTAAGCCCACAAAACTAATTAAAGGTCAAGGCCTTGCTAAATTAATGGCTGAATCTAACTTTCATGCTCTTGATATTAATTTTCTAGATGTGGCAGATGAACCGGGAGAGATGGCGACTCCAAACGTGAGAGAGGTATTTCTAAACTCTCCATGGTACGCAGACCTTATTTTCGTTTTGCAAAATTTACAAGCTCCCCCTGGTTTGACTAAAACTAAAGCTAGATTTTTGAAGTTGAAAGCTTTGAAATTCTGTATTCTAGAAGGAAATTTGTATTGGAAAGATCCTGCAGGCATTTTGTTAAATTGTTTATTAAAAGATGAAGCTGATAAAGTGTTGCAGGAGTTTCATGCAGGAGAATGTTGTGGCCATTTGAACTGGAAGGTCACAGCCAACAAAATACTCAGAGTTGGTTTCTATTGGCCCACTCTATTCGCTGATGTGCATCAGAAGGTAACAGCATGTCACCAGTGTCAACTGTTTGAAGGAAAAAGGAAACTCCTTCCTCTACCTCTGAAACTGATCTCAGTTGAGGCACCTTTTCAGCAATGGGGACTTGATTTCATTGGAGAAATACATCCCCCTTCTTCATGCCAATACAGGTGGATTCTTACTGCCACCGATTATTTTACCAAATGGATCGAGGCAGTACCAAGTAGGCAAGCCACTGACTCTGTTATTATTAAATTCCTTGAAAACAATATTTTATCTCGTTTTGGTTGTCCTAGAAAGATTATAACTGACAATGCAGCTGCCTTTCGGTCAAAGAAACTCATAGATTTCTGCAACCAGTACCATATTGGTTTGGGGCATTCCACAGCCTACTACCCTCAGGGGAATGGGTTGGCGGAATCTTCAAACAAAACTTTGGTAAATATCATCAAGAAAACATTGCAGGAAAACAAGAAATCATGGCACAATAAGTTGGTGTTTGCTCTATGGGCTGACAGGCTGACCACCAAAAGGTCAATTGGTATGTCACCATACCAGCTAGTCTATGGTACAGAGGCAGTTTTTCCCACTTCTTTAGGAGTCCCTGTCATGAAGCTGCTTCAAGAGGTACAAGCTGAGCCAAATGACTCACAGAGAAGGATCAACCAGATAATCCATTTGCAGTAGACTAGAGAAGAAGTTTTCAACAAGACTGAGGTAGTCCAAGGAAGCATCAAGAAATAATTTCGAGTTAGGAGAGTTGGTGCTGAAATGGGATGCCAGAAATGAAGACAAGGGAAAGCATGGAAAATTTGATAATCTGTGGACAAGTCCATACATGATCCAAGCTTTCAGAGGAAATAATGCTTTTCTGCTAAACAACGTTGATGGGTTAGATCTGCCAGGAGCACCTATGAATGGCAGGATGTTGAAACATTATGTCCCACCTCAGTAGAAGATTTGAGTTTTCACTCTCCATTGTAAATACCATTTTAAATTTTCAGTTTTCACTTGCATTTTCTGAGTGAAGAACATTAGTCAGTTGGTTGAAGCCCGAAGAGAAGGCCCTAAGCTGTTGATCACTGTTTTTCACATTTTTTCTGAGAATAAAACCAACGAAGGTTGCTAGGCAGAAAATTTTAGAACGACAGGAACCAGGATTCCTGGCACTTCACAGGGAAAAGTACCATCCCCAGGTGGAGCCGCTGTTATCACCCCATAAATTATGGGAATCAACTGGTGACTGAGATATTATCTGTCTCTAGTGTTTTTGTTGACAAATGATTTTTCATTCTACAAATAATTTG
>ML821658.1:16638-32926 GCA_009831015.1 Picea engelmannii
CTCCCTTGCACCACCCTGCCACCCTGGTTTCTCTAGCTGCAACCAGATGGAAGCTACAACTCCCTGTGTTCAAGCACCCACTTGAACCTCTGAGGACAACAATCCTCCCTAGCACCTCCCTACCACCCTAAAATATAAAGTTTTCTATATATAAATTTATCACAGTGATACAATATTTATCAATGGCTTATCGGTCTCATCATTGTTCTGCTACACTGCTCTGCTCTACCTGCATCAGTGTCTTCCTGCACACCTTCCTTACACTTTATGTTCTTCTTCCTTTTATGCTCTGTGCACCATGTCCCTTCTATGCACCATTCCTCTTCTGTGCATTTCAGTTGTTGCCCTCTGCCTCCTTCTACACACCTGAATAACTCTCAACAACACACAATCTCTTCTCTGTTTTGCGTTTTTATTCTCTCTATGCATCTTCTGCATCCTCTATTCACAATGCTTCTGCATGCTCTCCCCATGTCGAGTGCTTTACCTGATCATCATTGCAACTCTTCAGCTTCTCTGGCGGTTAAGCCCATGCGTCCA
Source organism: Picea engelmannii (assembly GCA_009831015.1). Classification (NCBI taxonomy): domain Eukaryota; kingdom Viridiplantae; phylum Streptophyta; class Pinopsida; order Pinales; family Pinaceae; genus Picea; species Picea engelmannii. The sequence continues at coordinate 17,179 of ML821658.1, forward strand.
TCATCACTGGGTGTTATGCCGAGATTCCTTAGCCTCTCCAGCAGTCAAGACTCTTCGTCTTCTCTGTCACAGTTGAGCTCATTCCCTCTATTGCAGTTCCAGGCTCCAACGGTCTTACATCTGTCAACAACCTCTATGAACAGTCTTCATGCCACTGGAAGATGCCTCGAGACTCTTCATCTTCTCTGGCGATCACCCTGAAGTCTCTTCGAGTCCTCTGGTAGAAACCATCAGTCGTTCTAGCAGTTACACTGTGAACCTCTAAGAAAACACATCAGCAACTGAATCGCCAACCGTCCAAGAGTCATGATTAAGTTCTGCTAACTGAATCGTAACTGATCGATTAACTGTGAAGAGCAACAGTAGCCCTTCAATCAGATTTCCAAGTATCCAACACCGTTGGATTAAAAGCACAGGGTCTCACGTCGATTTTGCCATTTCCCATTTCGGCATTTCGGCATTTCAACAATTCTTGTGATGAGATATCTTGACGCTCCATGTTGCGATCCCCAAAAATCTGAAAAAGGAGCTTAGCTAGACTAGCTCCTTCCCTTCTCGTGACCATCGGTGGTGACCAGGTGCTTATCCACAAAGCACTTCACAATTCGCAACTTCAGGACTCCTGTGATGAAGGGTCTCGACTCTTCATGTTGCGATCGTCGAAACTCGGAAATGGAGTTTAGCTCCACTAGCTTCTTCCCCTCACGTGACCACTGAGGGTGACCACAGCCTACACCAAAAGGTGTTTTTCACATTTCAACATTTCACGATTTCGCATGTCGCGAATTTCTGTTGCGAGGCATCTCGACTCTCCAAGTCGCGATCTCCGAAATGGAGTTTAGTTGTTAGCGCCTTCCTCCAACTCTCGATGATGTGACCACAACCTATGACCACTCGCTAATCATTTGAGCCCTTCGCTCTTTAGATCAACGATCCACTATCCATGGTGATCGGACGACTATCCTCCACCCTAGAACTTCAGCTTTTGGGACTTTGGTGGAGAGTTGATGCTAAAACTCCCGAAACTAAATTCCTGGAATGACATCACTCAATGACATGTCCTGATCTGTGTGTCTACCACGTGTCACTCAGAATTGTGATTTCCAGGTTCCTGAAATGCCAAATCAACTTGACACTTGTCCTTATATGATTGCGCCATGTGTCCTTTCTGACGTAGGCTGCCACCTGTCCTTGCTGACATGGTCTGCCACAGTCACCTCCTGGGTCTGACGACCCAGATTTTTCCTTGATCCAACGACTAGGATTATTTCGCGATTTCGCATATCGCGATTTCGAGAAGTTAGGGAACCCCGTTCCTTTGATCTTTGATTTCCCGGTCTGCAAAACTCCGAAATGGAGTCTTTGTTGATATGCCTATTTCGAGATTTCAGGGTTCGCTACTTCAAAGGTTAAAGTTCCTTTGATCTTTGATTTCCTAGTCTGCGAAACTCCGAAATTGAGTCTATGTTGATGTGCCTGTTTTGAGATTTCTACGTTTCGCATTTCACAACTTCGAGACTCCTGTGATGAAGAGTCTCGACTCTTGACTCCTTCATTTCCCAGTATCCAAAACTCCGAAATGGAGTCAGATCAACGGTCCACAGTCTTGATGATTTGACGATCCAAATCTTCTCGTGATTTCGCATATCACGAGTTCCTGCCATGAGTTGTTTCGTTGACTCCTCCAACTCTCGGTATCCGAAACTCCGAAACGTCGTGGTTTTGCATTTCTCGATTTCATCATTCTTGTCGTGAGTTTCCTTGACACCTCCAACTCTCGGTATCCGAAACTTCGAAATGGAGATTAAGTCATGGTTTCACATTTTGCAATTTTCTACCGTGAGTTGCTTCCTTGACTCCTGGAGTTTACACTTTTGAATGGAATCAAACGATCACTTGTTGAACTTTCCATTGTCATGCCATTATCCCTGCACTGTTGGTCATGATCTTTGCCATCAATGACAAACACGCATACTCTGCACTATCTCTTCTGATCTTATCGAGCTTGCTCTGTCGCGTCTTCCTAAAATACTTCTGGTGCCCACCTGGCACATGCTTCCTTGACTCCTGGAGTTTACACTTTTGAATGGAATCAAACGATCACTTGTTGAACTTTCCATTGTCATGCCATTATCCCTGCACTGTTGGTCATGATCTTTGCCATCAATGACAAACACGCATACTCTGCACTATCTCTTCTGATCTTATCGAGCTTGCTCTGTCGCATCTTCCCAAAATACTTTTGGTGCCCACCTGGCACATTCTTCCTATGCTTAAGCCATCGTCGTTGTTGTACTTGTCATCTATGACAAGAATACCCTACCTGTAAAACATGCCAACAATCTCCTCCTTTGGCATTGATGGCAACAAAGGCACCCAGACTCTTTTCTCCCCCTTTGACATCAATGTCAAAGAACACATGCTCCCCATGAGTTGTTGCAGTATTTTTAGGAGGTATCAGATATTAAACCAACACAAACTCCCTCTGATAGGATGGACTCTCTTATTTAAGGCCTGCAGAATATTTGTATCTAAACCAGAGTCTTCTCCTTCTAATTCTTGGACCTGTTCATCTTCAACTTCTGCTGTATCCCATGTAGAATACTCAAAATTGCTCACCTGTCTTACTGGGACTCTTTCATCAACCTTTTCTTGTCATAACTCGATGACTCCCCCTGTCACTATTCTCTCTCTGCTTCTGACTGCTTTCCCCCTTTGTTCCTAAAAGGTTAGCTTTCCCTGACAAGGTCTTTTCTCTTGTTATCTCTACAGGATGTCATGTATATCATTTTGTAAAACAAAATGTTGTTGCTGAGGATGTTGTTGTCTTACTGAAACACTATGTAATCGTAGCTCATACTTTTCAAACAACCCTTGGATCTGCCCATTGATTCTTATCAATTTCTATTACTGCAAATTCATTTTTCTTCCATGATTCTTACAACCCAAGGCTTTTATGACCATATACATCAAAAGAGAAAAACACTACAAACATTCTCACATCTGCTTTTCCTTTTTACAAATGGAGGACCTATATCAGGTTTCTTAGGAGCATTGATTTCTTCCTTGTTGTATCCAATACCAGATTTGTCATTTGGTGATCTCTGACTATCCAAGAGATTATCCAGGGTCATGGAGTTGTTTAAGAACTTGATTTGGGTGTTTGACTTCTCAACCTTCAAAACTTCTGCTTCCAGCTTATGACATGATTCTTCTCCTACTTCTTCCATGGGATAAATGCTAACTGAACATTATTTTATTGTATCTTAATCTTCTTCTTTACTTGCAGGGGAGGATTAAACATCAACATTGTTGTTTGTCCTTATGCTTTTAGTCACCACTTTTCCTGAGTTTACAGACTTTATCTTACAGTCTTTGGAAAGGACCACCTCTTTACATCCTCTGTCACACATTTGACTTACATTGAGCAAATTATGTTTCAGACCATCCACAAGCAGAACGTACTGGGCATCTCCTTTGACATCACTCAAACTCACCATCCCTCTATCCTTGATTTTACTTGGTTCATCATTTTCAAGGATCACATTTCATGTTTTGCTTTTACTTATTGACAGAAGCTTATCCTTGTCTCCAGTCATATGCTTGGAACATCCACTGTCTATATTCCCAAAGGCCTTTTGTTTTTGAGTTGAAAGTGCTAGACCACCTTTTTCACTATCTTTCCTTTTCCATGTGTTGGCCTTTCTATCTAAGAACTTTATCATTGGATCTGCTTTGTAATTCTTCATATGGCAGTTTGCAGCTTTGTGGCCAAAGTTGTGACAATTATAGCATTCAATCTCATTGTTCAATAGGTCAAACTTATTGTTGCAGTGTTGTCTACTCATTGACTGTTTATTATTTCTTGACCTCCTCAGTTGCATGTCTCTAGACTTAATTTGGCAATTTGCAATCTATGATGATTTGTTACTTCGTTGTATCATTCTTTGTTGTGGCAGATATTTATTCCTTGGAAATCTTAATTGCTCATGTCTAAGTCTTAAGGAACAATTTACAGCTTTGTGACCAAAGATAGAATAGTAAAAACAATATCCATAGAAAAATTATTTGTACTTGGAAAATGGATGTCTTCTTTGAGCAAATCGATTTCTTCCATGCTGATGATTTCCTTGAGCAGGGAGTGTATTATTTCCTTGTTCTACAGATTCAGTTCTCGCACCTTTTTCTTTACTCCTCTTGGGTGGTTGATTATCTTCCTTTGTTTCTGCAGGTTTGTTGTCGTCATTGGTTGTAGATTTGACAAACTTGATGAAGTCTTTGTTGCTTGGATGACCACTACTTGATCCCTCTTCATATCCCAACCCTGTTTTCAACTTTGGATTCCTTTGCTGATTCATAATGGTGGCTAATCCTTCTGAGGCTTTGATACTTGACATATTATGATGATACAAGGCTTGAAACTTCTCCACCTCTTTCCTAGTTTTCACTACTTTTTCTTCCAGAGGTTTACATCTTGCCTTCTTTTCTGATAACTGTTGTTTCAGAATGTCCTCGATTTTCTTTGTCTCTTCTAATTTCACTTTTAGCAGGGCAAAGTCTTCATCAGGTTGTTTACTATCTTTCTCGAACTGTATCAACAATTGTTTTTGCTTTCTGTTCTTAATTCTGAGTCTGTCAATCTCTTCCAGTGCACTGATTAGTTCTCCTTCCATATCAACCACAGCTTCTTCTTCATTAGCCTCACTTCCTGTGATTTTATTATCATAATCATCTTGGGCCATAAGCATGAAGTCATTGTCCTTATCTTCACGTGAGGAGTCATTATCTGTGTCTTCTGAAGAGCTAACATTGTTTACACAAACTTTTCTTTCTGCCAAATCTCTTAGGTTTGAACTTCTTTTCACCTTCAGAGTTCTGATCATGTTTCTTGTGTGGACATTTATTTGAAAAATGACCTATCTTACCACAGTTAAAACATTTGAAGGGCAGCTTACCTTGGTACTTCCCTGATCCTTTCTTTAGTCTTCTCACGAATTTTGCTTCAATTTCATCAGGCTCAGAATCTTCATTCTTATCTGCTTTAAATGATACTTCTCTAGAGGTGGGTTTATCTGTAACTATCCTCATTTCATATGCAGTCAACATCCCTAGAAAAAGCCAAAGCCTTTATATCATTAAGTTCTTCTATAGATGAGACCTTTGGGTTGAACCTATCTGGTAGAGATCTCAATTTTTTCTGAACTATAGAGGGTTTCTCAATTTTTTCACCAAGTGCTTTCATTGCATTTACTAGTTCTTCAACTCTCAGAAAATACTTCCCAATGGTTTCATCTTCTTTCATCTGTAGCTTTTCAAATTGTACTCTGTAGGTTTCAAGCTTGGCATCTTTCACCTTCTCATTACCTTCATAAATGCTAATGAGTTTGTCCCACATTTCTTTGGCAGTTTGAAGATGCATCACCTTTACAAACTCGACTTCTGCAAGTCCATTCAAGATAGCATTCATTCCCTTAGCATTAAATCTAAATTCTAACTTATCATCCTTGGAAGCTAGCAAAGCAGGCTTTATGTATCCAGTCTCTACTACATCCCAAACATCAACACCTAAGGCCATTAGGTATGTTCTCATTCTACCCTTCCAGAAGGCGAAGTTTGTTACATTGAACATAGGGGCCTTATTGGTTGAATTTCCTTCATGGCTTGACATGTTTAAGCTCTAGGATCTACCCTTAGATAAAAGGGGACGGCTCTGATACCAATTGTTGGACAACCGAGAGGGGGGGGTGAATCAGTTGTTACTGTGCTTAAACAATTATGCTTATTTTAAACTCTTTGCAGAGCACTTAATGACAATTACAATAATGCAGGGAGTTAAGCAATAGAACATTCGACATCAGTCACACATATGAAATATACAAAGACAGATATTTCCTAAGGAAACCCATAAAGGGTAAAACCCTCTTCTTCTTGGTATGATAAGTAATCTTTACATTCTGTACATTATCATACATATGAGCTCCAACTCATTGTGAGGCTACAACCTTTATTTTGCAAGCTGCAACTTGCTGAGAGACCAACTCTCTATTTTCTCTAGCACCTACTAGAACGAAGCACCAACTCCCTGGTTTCTCTAGCACCCACTAGAAGGAAGCCCCAACTCTCTGGTTTCTCTAGCACCCACTAGAAGGAAGCACCAACTCCATGGTTTCTCTAGCACCCACTAGAAGGAAGCAACAACTCCCTAAGTGTTCCAGGACCAACTGGGTGGAAGCACCAACTTCCAATCACACAGGCACCAACCTGTAAAACAGAGAACAATAGTTCTCCCTTGCACCACCCTGCCACCCTGGTTTCTCTGGCTGCAACCAGATGGAAGCTGCAACTCCCTGTGTTCAAGCACCCACTTGAACCTCTGAGGACAACAGTCCTCCCTAGTACCTCCATACCACCCTAAAATATAAAGTTTTCTATATATAAATTTATCACAGTGATACAATATTTATCAATGGCTTACCGGTTTCATCACTGTTCTGCTACACTGCTCTGCTCTACCTGCATCAGTGTCTTCCTGCACACCTTCCTTACGCTTTATGTTCTTCTGCCTTTTATGCTCTGTGCGTCGTGTCCCTTCTATGCACCATTCCTCTTCTGTGCATTTCAGCTGTTGCCCTCTGCCTCCATATACACACCTGAATAACTCTCAACAACACACAATCTCTTGTCTGTTCTGCATTTTTATTCTCTCTGTGAATCTTTTGCATCCTCTATTCACAATGCTTATGCATGCTCTCCCCATGTCAAGTGCTCTGCCTGATCATCATTGCAACTCTTCAGCTTCTCTGGTGGTTAAACCCATACATCCATCATCATTGGGTGTTATGCCGAGATTCCTTAACCTCTCCAGCAGTCGAGACTCTTCGTCTTCTCTGTCACAGTTGAGCTCATTCCCTCTATTGCAGTTCCAAGCTCCAACGTTCTTACATCTGTCAATAGCCTCTATGAACAGTCTTCATGTCACTGAAGATGCCTTGAGACTCTTTATCTTCTCTACCGATCACCCTGAAGTCTCTTCGAGTCCTCTAGCAGAAACCATCAGTCGTTTCTAGCAGTTACACTGTGAGCCTCCAAGAAAACGCATCAGCAACTAAATCGCCAACCGTACAAGAGTCATGATTTAGTTATGCTAGTTGAATCATAACTAATCGATTAACTATGAAGAGAAACAGTAGCCCTTCGATCAGATTTCCAAGTATCCAACACCGTTGGATTACAAGCACAAGGTCTCGTGTCGATTTTGGCATTTCGGCATTTTGACAATTCTTGTGATGAGATATCTTGAAACTCCATGTCGCAATCCCCGAAACTCTGAAAAAAGGAGCTTAACTGAACTAGCTCCTTCCCTTCTCGTGACCATCGGTGGTGACCAGACACTTATCCACAAAGCACTTTGCAATTCGCAACTTCGGGCTCTTGTGATGAAGGGTCTCGACTCTTCATGTTGCGATCATCGAAACTCCGAAATGGAGTTGAGCTCCACTAGTTTCTTCCCCTCACGTGACCACTGATGGTGACCATAGCCTACACCAAAAGGTGTTTTTTGCATTTCGGCATTTCGCAATTTCGCATGTCGCGAATTCCTGTTGCGAGGCATCTCGACTCTCCAAGTCGCGATCTCTGAAATGGAGTTTAGTTGTTAGCACCTTCCTCCAACTCTCGACGATGTGACCACAACCTATGACCACTCGCTAATCATTTGGGCGCTTCGCTCTTCAGATCAACGGGCCACGATCCGTGGTGATCGGACGGCTATCCTCTGCCCCGGAACTTCATCTTTCGGGACTTTGGTGGAGAGTTGATGCTAAAACTCCCGAAACTAAATTCCTGGAATGACGTCACTCGATGACGTGTCGTGATCTGTGTGTCTGCCACGTGTCACTTAGAATTGTGATTTCCAGGTTCCTGAAATGACAAATCAACTTGACACTTGTCCTTATATGATTGTGCCACGTGTCCTTTCTAACATAGGCTGCCACCTGTCCTTGCTGACATGGTCTGCCACATTCACTTCCTGGGTCTGACGGCCCAGATTTGTCCTTGATCCAATGACTAGGATTATTTCGCGATTTCGCATATTGCGAGTTTTCGCATATTGGGAGTTCGAGAGGTTAGGGAACCCCATTCCTTTGATCTTTGATTTCCCGATCTGCGAAACTCTGAAATGGAGTCTTTGTTGATGTGCCTGTTTCGGGATTTCGAGGTTCGCTACTTCAAAGGTTAAAGTTCCTTTGATCTTTGATTTCCTGTTCTGCGAAACTCCGAAATGGAGTCTTTGTTGATGTGCCTGTTTCGGAATTTCAGCGTTTCGCATTTCGCAACTTTGAGACTCCTGTGATGAAGAGTCTCAACTCTTGACTCCTCCAACTCCTGGTATCTGAAACTCTGAAACGTCGTGGTTTCGAATTTCATGATTTCATCATTCTTGTCATGAGTTTCCTTTACACCTCCAACTCCCGGTATCCGAAACTCCGAAATGGAGATTAAGTCGTGGTTTTGCATTTCGCGATTTTCTGCCGTGAGTTGCTTCCTTGACTCCTGGAGTTTACGCTTCTGAATGGGATCCAACGATCACTTGTTGAACTTGCTATTGCCATGCCATTATCCCTGCGTTATTGGTCATGATCTTTGCCATCAATGACAAACACGCATACTCTGCACTATCTCTTCTAATCTTATCGAGTTTGCTCTGCTGCGTCTTCCCAAAATACTTATGGTGTCTGCCTCACACATTCTTTCTGTACTTAAACCATTGTCATTGTTGTACTTGCCATCATTGACAAGAATACGCTACTTGTAAAACATGCCAACATAAAGGAAAGGGTTAGAAGAATAAAACATAAAAGACTAAGCTAAGAATTAAACTAGGAGTGGTAAAAATAATTAAACTATAGTGCATAAGGAAATAAAAACAAGAAACAAACAAGACTGATGTCACCAATGGAAAGGGTTGTATTAGTGAAAAGAAAACACCAAAGAAAAAGAGAGACTTTGGGTCCCTTCTTCCTCCAAGAGAGTACTCTTGGACCCCCATGATTGAGCTCTTCTTACAACTTGAAAACTTGAAAGAAATGGTGAAAGAATCCCAAGCTAATTCATTCAAGAGGTGATGTGAATAGCCCAAATGGAATGGTGCTAGTATGCTCTCGATGAGAAAAGAGGATTCCCCAAGAGAATAGTAGCAACATAACCTTACAAATGAATTCCTTGAAGATGTAGTACACCCATGGCCTATTTTTATAGCACAACTTTGAGGTATTATGAAACCAGCTTTTAGTGTGAACAAGGGGTTATTTAGGGCACCTTTAGGTCTTTGACTAGCCACCCAGTCAGATTCAGCTGAGATTTGGATGTCAAATAGACTTGGAAGCTGAACCAGAAGTGGGTGGGAGGCCGACCAACATCATAAATGCATCGTTCTCAGGTGTGTGTGGATTTTAGCGTTCACAGTCGCGCATCGTGCGCATGTGCGTTTTTCCTGTGTTTCTTGATGGCGCATGTGCGCGCACTCCCTGTATAGTCATAGCGCATCCTGATTTTATAACTGGTTGTATAGTTTTGGACCTTTTGGGAATGCATTTTTGGTAATTTCAGTCCATGGGTGAACTTAATAGCTGTTTGGAGATACTGGATTCATGTAACCATTTGCGAACGAAATTTTAGTGATAACACCACTCTTGACCACCTATAAGAAAAAACAACAATTCATTAATAATTAGGTACCATGGAAAATCTTAAGAATTGATGAAAGAATAAAATATAAATAGGTAAGATATAGGTAAAAATGTATAAACAAAAGTATTGTAGATCTCTACGTTCTAATTACCTTTCACTTTCCTCATTCTAACTTTCCCCAACAAGACCTCCCCTTCATATTTGTAGATGGTGTTGACATCCCAAATGAGAGGCACATATATTTTGTGCATTAAACAATGTTAGAGGTAGGTGCTTTTGCATTTCACACATTAGGCGAGGAATTTATCTCCTCCAATACTTTATATCTTCTTTATGGAATTCTTTAGATGACAACCACCTACACATGATGCAAGCAAATCACAAGTTTACGTATATACATTGCAAGTAAAACACATGTGAACAAGTTCTGCAACAAATATTTTTCGTAGAAATCATTACTTACCTCATGTATTTGCCAAGATCATACTTGTTTTATGTTGTTGTCAAAGTTGTATGGAAGAGATAGAGGTAAAACCTATTGTAACAAAAAAGGAATCATTATAAACATTAGAGGTGTTGGACACACTGACCACACTGAGAGGGGGGGGTGGGGGTGAATCAATGTGAGGATTGTTGGAGTTACTTCACACACACCTATGATTTATTTTTACTAAGGTCCTAAGGTTTTTCCTATGTTTATTAGTCATTATTCAGTCTCCTAAAATTTAGGGGAGAATATTCCACCTAAAGAATATTCTCTTCAGTGGACACTTCAGTTTGACTAGTTGAGTTGAGTCTAGATGTTGCATTGATTTTGTCAGCATGCAAAATTGGGATCATCACCATGATAATGCGCATTAGCCTTGGTTTCATCACCAGACTGGCACGTTACCCTTGATTCCTTGATCTACTCCTCACTACACTATGTTTCAGTCAGTTAAATGAAGACTGGTTGACTAGTTAACTCAACTAGGTGGCAGTTCACTCCCGTAACTACCTGAGAGACTAGACTAGGTGGCAATTCACTCCCGTAACTATTGGTGTGTGTCTAGATCACTCTAGACCATCACTACGGCGTATTGGTTCTCCTCCAGTGCGCATTGATTGAGTTATACAAAGTATATCATGTGTAAATTATTCATTATAGTTAATGAGAATTCTTCCATTCTTTCTCTCTTGCTTTTTCTTTCTCAATTTCTCTCCGCAAATGTGTGCGGTATTTTCTAGCTAGATATATTCTGTGCAGGTTCAACACATTTAAATGGTATCAGAGCTGACGGACTGCTAAGAAAAAGATACACCAAATTTTTTGCAGGTACAAAAGATTGAAGACAACGGAAAGAAGGATTTCCCAAAAGAATTCATTCTTACACGTTACAATTACTTTGCATGGAAGAAGTGATATGGATTTAGGAGCGGAATGAACTAATTAACATAATGAATACTATAAACACAGAGATAGGAAGAATAACACAAATATTCAGTGAACAATATCTTCTATTAAAAAATGAAATAGGTTGAAACTGTAAAACTACAGAACTAAAACTTGTTTGAATGGTGGTAGTTATCTCTGAGAAGAGATGTGGCTGCTACAGGCATCCTTCTGAGAATATTGGATTACAATGAGGATCCAGACGCCCTTTTCATATTACTCATGAATGCCAAAACCCTAGACATCCAAAAACCTAACCCTAGAAGGTGAAACGTCAAATGTCATGTGGTCCCTATGGGTAAGTTGGTGTAATTTGGTACCTCAACTTCCTAGGGTCGTAACGTTTGCATACGACCTCTGTTTTAGGCATGTGATAGCCCGTTGGAAAGGTATTTTAGATAAATACACATTCCACAGTCAGACTCTGACTCCGTCTACAATATGACTATGGTGAGTCAATAAAACAATGTTTAGGGCCCCAAAAAATCCCTGGAAGTACAACAAGATGTGTTGACATGAAAACATACAAAATAAGCCAGTTGGATTACGTGAGAGGCCACCTGTATCCACCTGGAGAATGTGTGAGGCTTCAAAAAACCCCAGAAGTGTAGAAATCACAATTATAAAGTAGCACAAAAAGATGTGTTGAATAAAAAATGGACACGAGGAGCCAGTTGAAATAGGTGGGTGGCCACCGATATACACCTGGATCAATCCTCCCCCCTTAGGAAGAAATGGTCTCCATTGTGTTGAGTTCCCCCATCAAGGGAGGAAACATCTACTAGATTTGGCCCCGGGTGAGCCACTTTCCTTGGTGCAGGAGTTGCCCTGCCTTGACAACCCGATGAAGTTGGATCCGCTGCTGGCGAGTGTCCTTGATGTGTGTGTCCATTATCTGATTGGTGGATGCATGTTCCATGCAATCAGGGTTGAGCTCTTTTAGTGTGAGTTGTTCAACGTTCTCAGAGGTGTCCAATAATGGTGGAAAATATGGTCGAAGGAGGTCCACATTGAATACTGGATGAAGACCAAGGAAGGGTGGAGTGTTAAGCTCAAAAGCATTGCTACCCACAACCTTGGTGATAGTGTAAGGCCCATAACGAAGTGGCCGAAGTTTCTGATGGGGCCCGGTGAGACGCTCCCTCTGAAAATGTAACCAGACTTTGTCGCCAACCTGAAACTGGTGTGGTACCTTATGTTTATCATGGCATTGCTTGTACTTAGCATTGGATTTCTGCAAAATCTCATGGACCTGTTGGTGGATGTGTTGAATTCAATCAATGAATCTGGTGGCTTTGTCGATCATAGACTGATCAGGGGAAGATTCTATCTGTGCGGTGGCAAGAGGAAGTGCAACATCAATGGGTCCCAAGGGTTGGAATCCCAGACCCACCTGAAATGGGCTATGGCCGGCTGAACTATGGAGATCCCTGTGGTAACTATGTTGGACATATGGGAGACTTTCGTCCCATGTACGGGGATGCTTAGAATTGTACATACGCAGGATATGCATAATCATATGATTGACGAACTCGATTTGGCCATCGGTTTGGGGGTGGAAAGAAGTGGATTTTGTGAGCTTGGTGTCCAACAAAGACCAGAGACTCGACCAAAAGGTGTTGAGGAACCTGTTGTCTCGGTTGGATATGATGGTCTGTGGTATCCCAAAGTGAACCCAAACTCTTTCGAAGAAGATCTTGGCAGCATCTACCATTGTGATCTTTTTCTTACTGGTTGTGAGGATGTCCATCTTCGAAAAAGGATCAATGAACAAAAAAACACAATCATTTATGTGCTTGGTGGATGGAAAACCAGACATGTAATCCATGTAGATGGATTCCCACGACTTCTCGGGAATAAGAAGAGGGGTGTATAAGCCTTGCTTCTTGATGGTCGACTTGGCAATGGAGCAAACAATGCAAGATCTGATATATTTGTTGATGTCCTGTTGATGTTTTGGCCAATAAAAATGGTTTTGAAGAATGACCACATTTTTCTCTACACCAAAATGTCCTACCAACCGACTGTAGTGGGATTCCCAAATCAGCTTTGCACGCTTGCTTGTAGGAACAAAGAGAGGCATTTGTGTAAAGGCCACGGATGTGGCGGCGACCTCCTTCTTGATGTGAGAACAAATCACAAAGAAGACGAACTTGTTAGTCTGTGAAATGACCTTACTGCATTGCTTAGCAGATATTAAAGAAATAGCAGTAGGTGGTGCCACCTCTGGGATCATGTACAATTGTCTACCCAAAGTAATAATAACACTGTGGGGTCTAGACTCATACACAGCATGACGCTTCCAAAAATATGGTTGTCCTAAAAGAACATCACAAACTTCAAGGGGAGAAATATCACACAGAACCTCATCTTTGAACGACTTGATGTTGTAAGGTAGACGACACTGTTGGCTGACACAAAAATCTCTTCCTTGAAGAAGCCAGTCGATGGTGTAGGGCAGCGGGTCAAAGAGGTGTTCCCCCTCCTCTGGTTCTTCTGGTTCGCTTGGCCAGACTTTGGTGGTAGCGACTATGGCACTAGGTTCAGCATCGATAATCTGCTTCCCTCCTTTAGGATTTGACTCAGAATCAGAATCGACCTCTGACTCAGAAACCTTTAGCTCGACCACGAGGGACTGCTTGGAGTGGAATTCGCCAGTGTTGTGCCAAGGACTTTTATGGTACTCACACCATTTTCTCCTGTCCTTCTTCATCTTCTCGTTGCCCATCTTGTGTTTTGGCTTGGACGGATTGTCCTGAGGGCGACCATCATGACTTGGTCCCCTGTTGTGTGGGTTGGGGTTGGCTTTGCCCTGCTTTGGCTGTGAGGAGTTTACTGATCCAAAATCTCATTGTTTCTGCTTAAATTTCTGCTCGATCTTGATAGTGTATCTATAAGTTGTGCCCAATGAGGGGATGTCCAGGAACTCCATTTATGTTTGAGTGTATCTATGCAAACAACCGCGGTATTTGAGCACTAGATGATGCTCAGAATCTTTGATACCCAATTTGGTGCGGAGGGTATGGAAAATATTGGTGAATTCTAGTACTATCTGGTCCATTTCTTGACGTAGGGTGGTCCATCTGGTGTACTGGTCCTCGTAGCTTCCAATATGGTAGTACTGTTCTTTAATGGCATCCCAGAAGGAATCCCATGTAGAAGCCACCACAAAAATTGCAGATTCCTCCACGACCCTTTGCTCAAAGTAAGTATCCCACCAGTCTTTAACATGGGGAATGACCTTGAGGAGTGAAAAAGTGATATTTTCCCGATCGAAAAAATTGTGGACCAAAAAATATCCTTCGAGCATATTCAACCATTTATCTATAGCATTTGCATCTATCAATCCTTCAAATAATGGAATATCAAAATTTACCTGTACCTTGAAGGGGGTTGCATGGCCGCCTGATGAAGATGCTTCTCATGTGGGAAACCATCAAAGGATCTGCATGAAGTTGTCCATCATTTTGTTCCTCTGTCACGCGAGGGCTTCCTTGAGAAACATTTTAATAGGTGTTATTGGACTAATCAGTAAGTGCAGACACAAACAAATCTCCCTAACTTCCACAAGAAACTAGAACAAAATAGAACAGAATACACACTTCACCGAAAACTTCATCATCATATGAACTAGTTTAATGAGGTACAAGTGACATACCTTTTAAACGACACTTGATCCTTGCTAGTGTCGTCCTTGTAACTCCTTCCTTGAGTTTGTAGAATAGTAAGCATGTCTAAGAATCACAAACCAACAAAGAGGGAAAACAAGGATATATGTATTCTAATGAAGTCTATGTATATGATCAAGGAATTATACAATAGAAGACAAGATGCTTATATAGGAAGAAATGTATTATTGTATTAAATGAATGGAAAGTGGAGAATACAACCCATGCATTGACGTTGCAAGTGTCAGTGTTTCATGGAAACCTGCATAGGAGATCTAGCTAAAGCATGCACAAACAAAGCTTATCAAGAAAATGAAGAGAAATACAATATGGAAGAATGAAAAAATATATTCACACTACTCCAATGAGTCGATGATTGATACATAGATCATGATCAATATGATACAATGAATGAGTGGAATACACTCATATATAGGGCAAAGCATTCAATAATTAAGAAAAACAATCAAGCAATTAGCTTTCCTTAGGAATGCATGCATGCATAATAGTGATGGTAAAAATAAAAAGTCTAAAATAAAACTAGTCAGTTAACTCCCACTGAACTAGTGTGTCGAAAATAGAAATTTCTCCAACACCCCCCCTCAACATCACTATGCAGTAAAAAGTGAGTCCCAGCTACTAGGACATTTTAGGTACTTGTTATCCCCGATATCTAGGGATAACTAGGAGATCATGTCTCGAGGCCCACATGGTCCTAGACATGGAGTACGAGAGCAGATTGACCTGAGCATGGCCCTTGAGGGCCCATCTTTTCTTCTTCTCAGCCACACCTGTCCTGTCAGCAGTACCAGCCCCCATCACTACCGGCCTGGGCTTGCATCAGAAAAGGCTCTTGCTCCATGAGGTAATTGGTCCGAGATATCATGGTATGTGTCATATTTGATCATTATAACCTTCTTATGTATGCATTAGATCTCTTTCATTTCAGATAACTGCT
>ML821658.1:34436-51803 GCA_009831015.1 Picea engelmannii
AGTGAAAGTTCTAGGCCTAGCTTTAGCTACACTTAGGTAAATCTTTCCTTCTTAGGGTTTAGGGTTGGTGGCCTTGCCATAGCAACACCATCAAACCCTAGCTCTCTTGTCTTTAAGTTTGAGTCCTTCCTAAACCATTAGTCACATCTCCATTGACTCCATTAACCCAAGGCACTAGTCTATGAATGATTTTGAAGCTTGTTATGCCTTAAACTTCTTTCAAACTACCTCTAAATTGCAACCCTAACTAACCTAGCGTCTAACCCTATCTAGTTGATAACGTTTGGCCTTAATTGAAATTTTGCTTCGATAGAAAGGTGCGGCCTTGTTATCTCTTCATAGTCGTGGATTTGTTTCACCCTTTTGCTGGTTGAATTTGTCAAAACGTCAATCCTTGGCTAGCTAACCTGCAGACAACAAAAATTACATAGGTGACGTCACACCCTTTAGTTTTCTTGCTTATGATTGCAAACGTTGTGACTTCTCTCACCTCCTTTGATAAGCATTGAGTTATTGATTGCATTTTACAAGCTTATTGATGAAAACGTTCTACTCTTTGTCTTAATTTTGACCTAATTTTAAGCTTGACGTCATCATCACTGCAGCAACAATATATATGACGCAGCAACATTATATATGAGCTAATTTGAGATTATTTATTGCATTGATCTATAATACAAAGTTTAAATTGTGAACATTGAATGCTCTTATCTCTTGATGTACTTATTGAAGAGGTGATTTTGTCTTTGTTTGATAATCATTGACTTCNGTCAATAATTATATCTATTTATTGCTCATATATACATTTGAAGATAGTCATTGATTATGAAGTACTAACCCACTGCAAGCACGTATTCTAGTTGTATTTGTCTTGTCTCGCAAACAGGTGCATCTTCAGTGGATATTTCTCCTTGACTATCTCTTTTGGGCAGCAATCTTTGAAGGGGAACTTCTTTGACTTGGTCCATTACCCTGTAGCCTTTCATTAACCCATATTGCCTTAGGGATGTCTCCCTTGGTCTAGCCCTCCTAAATAGAAAGAGCTCCCCATCGAGGTGACAGTGGGTGGGGAAGCTCCTGTTACGCCGATTTCAAGCCATTGACTCAAGCTCTTTAGACCTTTCCTACAAACCGTGCGATAATAGTACTCATGTACAATGCAACTAATGAACACTGAATAAAAGTGAGGAAAGAGGGAAAACCACGTGGGGGCAAAACCCCCCCTCAAAACATAATGTATCAAAAGAAGAAAATGACAGCTGCTAGGCAACTGTGTTCTTCACTGCAAGACAATCCCGCAAAGTCTGAAACTTTTGCTCACTGAAAGTCTTCATGAAGATGTAGAAATATTTATGGATCTGATGAAGTCCTTTGGCAACCTGTCGGACCTTGTACCTCTTGATCCTATGGACCCATCTGCACCTAAAAATATTCCTTTGTGGTGGACATGGAACTAGATTCCAAGTCTAGTTCTGTAGGAGTGATTCATACTCCTTCTGCATGGTTGCTTGCCATAATAGATTTCCCACAACCCTATTGTAGTTTTGTGGATCAGTAGATTGAACCATATAGCAATGCATGGGCATCGCAGGTTCTGACGCTGAAAGTACATGAGAAGGCTCCTCATGCTGAGATCGAGTCATCCTTGAATCCAATGGATTTCCTGCAAGGTTGTCTGTCGCCTGAAGTGTGGCACATGCCTTCTTGGGCATATGCTGAAGCTTCGGCACTGGCTTCTTATCTAGCTGTACTACCTACTTATTTCCATGTACAGAATCTGACTGTATGAAATCATCTCTGATGTCTGAAACTAATGGAAGAACAAGAGTATATGCATGTTGCACTGGAGGTGCATGCAAAGTATTCTCCATATGTGTAAGTAGAATAGAAGAGTCATCGTCAGGAAACATAGTGAATTTATACAACCTTGACTTGTGATCCACCTCACCAATTGCAATGATGGAAATGTCATGCATGTCAATTATCGAAACTGAATCTAATGTAAATTCAACCCTTTTATCTTTCTGAGTGATTTGATCAACTGAGAGCAGATTCATAGAAAGGTTTGGAACATGTAGAACATTCTCAAAATTCCCATTGTGGAGTTCCACTCTCCCTTCTCCTGCTACTGCTACCGGAGTGTCATCCCCCATGCGAATAGGGGGTCTTGAGCATGGACTCAAAAAAGAGAAAACTTCATCTTTCATTGCCATATGATGGGATGCACCAGAATCTATAATCCATGAATTAGATGAGGAATTAATTGCAACCAAAGCATGATGATTACCTTTCTTAGAAGCAGGATCTTGTTCATTTCGCTTCTTGATTACCTCTGGAATGAAGTTTCCAAGGTTGTTCTGCTGAAGTGTCTGTGCCATAAGATCGATTTGTTTCTTCATGCATGTGTATTCTTCATGATTCAGTTTATTGCAGTAAGTGCACTACTTTCCCTTCTTCTTCTTCTTTGAATCTGAAGAGTCTCTGGAACCTGAAGAATTGTTGAAGGGTTTGGAATATTCCTCCTTCCCATTCTGTTTGGATGACCTTTTTCCATCATGCATGGTGAGTGCGTGTGCTTTGGGATCTTTCATGAGGCCCATCTGTATGAGTTTTGTCTGCTCTTGTGTAAGAGACTCAATGAACTGAGCCAACGTAGGCATTTTCCAATTTGTTCCAAAAAGACATCTGCCAAAATGAAAATTGGAGACATATACAACGCATTCTGGTCCTAGCTTAGCCAAGATTGTTAGAATAAGTTGTTTCTCTTGTGTAGACTTATCAATACCACATTCACCCAAGCTTAATAGAAAATATTTAAATTTAGTAAAAAAATCTTGTATATTATCAAAACTTTTAGAGTCTAAGGTATTAAACTCTACCTCAAGCATATGACCTCGCATCTCACCCTGCTTTCCAAAGAGTCATTCCAGGGTGATCCAGATCTCATTTGGAGTCTTGCATGCAGCAACATGAAACCATAAATCAGTGGAGATTAACTCAAGAAGTAGTCATGTGGCCTCATCCTTACGGTTCACCCATCTCATCTTCTCAATTGTTGATGTAGGTTATGTTTCTGTCGCCATCGTCAAATTATATAGTCCTTTTCTTTTAAGTTGGAATGTCGTCTTGGGCTTCCAATCAAAATAATTGTATGGTGTGAGGATTACCACCAAGTTTGAATGTATAATAGTTGTCATAACCATCTCCCCCACTATTTCTAAGAACCCCTAAAAATTTACTCACAATCTGCAAGTGAAAAATTAAGAAATTAATAACTCGTATTAGTTTCAGGAGATGATCTTGCAGCTTACTTTCTGAGCAAATGGTAAGGAATCTCACCAAATGGTTGAAAACCCACTTCCAAAATGGGCCGATTTACTTTCTCCGTAGATCGTTTCCTCAAAAAATTAACATTTTTAGGAGCAATGAATGTAGAAAGGTATGACCACGAATTCGTATCGGTTTCAGAAGGCTATCTTGCAGCTTACTTTCTAAGAAAACGGTGAAGAATCTCGCCAAACAGTTGAAAACCCACTTCCAAAATGGGCTAATTTACTTTCCATTAGAGTCGTTTCCTCCAAAACGTAATATTTTGGGAGGAATAATTGCTGAAAGTTACAACCGCAGATTCAACTCATCGAAACCCTAATTTTCCTTATTCTTTGGCTTGTCTGGCGTGCTACAAGCAACATAGCTCTGATACCATGTCAGTGTTTCATGGAAACCTGTACAGGAGATCTAGCTAAAGCATGCACAAACAAAACTTATCAAGAAAAGGAAGAGAGATACAATATGGAAAAATGAGAAAATATATTCACACTACTCCAATGAGTCGATGATTGATACATAGATCATGATCAATATGATACAATGACTGAGTGGAATACACTCATATATAGGGTGTTAGCACTCTGTAAATTTTGTCCGACTGAATAGACAAACGATAGAGGTAACTGTTTCAACCAGCTTTAGAGTTGAGGCACTAGCCTGCTCAAGTCAGAGAGGGCTCTCTCGTGTCACTTGATATATCTATACAAATCAGTGGCTAGATTTGGTTTGTTTTGGGAATTTTTAATAAAGTTGTTGGCAAAGAAGGGGGGAACACTATGGGCTATGGAGTCAAAATTCTGAAAGTGAACAAAAATAATGCATCAACTGATAGAACTCTCCAGAGGACAAAGGCTAAATAAGGCGATGAATCTGAGTTATTCCTGAAATAAAAAGATGTGTAGGAAGATGAAGAAAACAAATAACTTCATAAGAGCATTACTGAAATTCTGAATAAGTTAAGAAGACAATCACATAGTTTAAATTGCTTAAGCCAAGAGTGTCACAGGACGAATTCTGGGTCTTTAAACTCTCCAATTTAAATAGAAGAAAATGTAAATGAAATGACAGGCTATAGGAAATACATACGATGACAGGAAACAAATCTCATATCACCACCCGTTGGAATCTTTTCATAGAGACTTTGAAATCTTTTGCATTTGTATTCAATTCAGATTCAGAAAATTTACAAATAAAGTTTGATACAACCAAAAGGTGCTCTTGCACTTCTGCCAACATTAATTAATTCAATTCTCTTAGTACTTATACAATTTGATAAAAATTAATTGAAACTGAAACGTTTCAGCTTCTATAACAGTTTCTGATGTCAGTTTCGGTATACAAAATGATTTACAATAATTAGCAAAAAGAAACGTTTCAACATCATGAATAGTCTCTCTGACCACCCGACTGCTTCCGAGACATTTGTTCTGCCCTGTGCTTCCGTTGGATCTACAAGATAGGTGACAGTTGGAGATCATCTGTTGGTTCCAAGGACATTGTACTTTGTCTTACCCAACCACACGAGTTCTTTCCATCGCGCATCAGAGTGGATTTCGTAATCCATCATTTCCTTAATAAAAAATTCCAAGTCAATGCACGTAGCATAGGACATGGTTGGCACACTGACTTTCACTGTTTTGAACTTGTTTAGAATTTCGAAATCAGTAGCTAGATGTTCTACCAAGTTTGGGCCTTTCAGACTTTCTTCCATATCTTCAAACCTAGAAAGGTCCATCTTGCATTGCATGAGGAGAGTGTGATAATCTTCATGATTGTATAATGAGCCTTTACCGTCCCAAAATGAGGGGAGGCCTTTAGCAAAAAATTGTTCAAAGGCGTCTTTAAACTCCTGTATGCTATGCTCCATTTGCACAGCTTTGTTCTGAACCGATCTGAACAAGTTGTGCTTGGCAATGATTCTCCTAGCTGAAATGATTAAAGCAGTCCTGTCTTTCACACCGACGATCTGAAGATCGACAACTGGTATAACATTTAGTAAGTCGATGACATTTTGGGCCCATTCTGAGGGCTTCTTTGCTAACACTTCATTTACAACAGTGCATATGTTCCGAGCTGTAGAAGCCATGTTGTCTTTGTCGTTGATAAAATTCAGATAACTTATGAACTTAGCAACTTCCGCAGCAATCGCGTCCCATATTACATGTTTGGCTCCCTACAGTAGCGTTTTTCCCTTCAATCTAGTTTTTATCTTGTTCACTCTTTCCTGCAGGTCTTGGTTCTCTCTGTGGAGTTGAGCTAATTTCTCATCCTTCACCTTCATCTCTTGTTTCAACTTTTCTAAGTTCTCTTTGAGACTCTTGATCTCACCTATTTTCAAACTCACCTGGGACATAGCCTGAACTAACCCCTCAACACTTGATCCAACCTCTACATTAGCAAGCACAATAATTTCCATATCTGATATTGTTGCCTGCATTTGTGACCAACTTTATTTCTCTTTCTCCAATTGTAACACTTTAGCCTTGTAGTCTAGTGCCTCTTGTCTGAAGGTTTCCTTTTCCTGCTCCAAAGCAGTTAATTCTGTTGTCTGTGAATGGTCTGTAGGTGACATCTTCAACCTTTTCTTCAAGCTTTGGATCATTTTGTCCTTTTCATCTAGAGAGGCTTTCACCCCCTGTGGACCTTCAGACTCTAATCTATTTACCTGCGTCATCCAAGCTTTGTTGGACACCTTTTCTTGTTTCAGTTGTCCATCTAGTTTCAATGCATGTGTTGTCAATCTTTCAACCTTCCGAGCTAAGCTTAGGTAATCAGGGTACAACATATCACTGACATTTCTGTGGAATTTTACTTTATCAGGAGCGTCGATGTTTTCATAGTGTACTTTGAACTCAGATATCTTATCATTATCAGCCACTGCAATGTTGAATGTCTTTTTCTCGACATCTCTGACTGAGAGTAGGTGAGCTTTACGCTGGGATGTCCCTTCTACTTCGGGCAAAAGCTCCCTTATTTCACTATTGGCCATACTCCCTTTCACGACATACTGATTTAGCAAGTCCTCCTTAGATTGATAAACTGTCCTAGGGGTTTGGCCGAATACGTGTTTCCTGTTGTTGAAAACCTTCATGTTGCCTTCGTTTTGTGGATTGTTTTCTGGATTGATTTCTTCATTCTGGGTCGTAGTCTCTGCCATCTCCATGCACGTCTTTCCTTTTTGTTCTTCCTCTTCTAAGTCAATAAATGGAGAGGGCGATGTGGCTCTCATTTTCTTGAGGATGTCTTGTTGGCTACTAGCCCCTAGGGCTTCTGAACTACTTCTCTTATTGAAGATGCTCATTTTAGGAGCTTTGACAATCAACCTGGGCGAGGGTTTATGTGTTGAGCTTTGCTGAAAAGTAAGCTATGTCTGTTTTGTTTGATTATGCTGCATGATAACCTCCATCTCTATATAGGTCTCTAGATTGGCCAACTTATCTAATCCTTCAACGTGCCCGTGCTCATAAGGGCCTTGTCTGCTTGCCAATCTCCTATTTCATATAATCTTATGTGGATCATATCTTCTTCCTTGCAACTGTGTCAACCCGAATTCATTGAGTTTGGATTGAATTTGAGGCAAACAAGACTTGCCCTTACCACAAAGGGACCTACCACGAACGAGAAATTCAGATTAGAAGCCTTGTGAGCTTTGAGGAAATGCTCAGTCTCTGAGATGACCCTTTGTCTTATAAATTCCAAAGCAAATATCCTAGGAGTCAGAAAAACTGGTAAAAGGTGAGGTCCTTCCTGGCATCCGTATACCCAAATCACAGAGGACTGAGTGAAAAGCATCTAGTCTCCCATCATGTTCTCTAGACTCAACTGCAACAAACTCTTCATTTCTTATAAGACTCTTGGCAGATCTGAACCAAAAATGAGACTGTATATCCTGGACATGATCTTGTTGATGAAGATGAGCATGGTGATCTTTTTACACTCGATCGAAATAAATGCAGCCTCAGGAAGCTCGGTGTTGTTAGATCCCAGAGACATTCTCAACAGGTGAGAGTAGTATCTGAAGTGTCTTAACGAGCTGAATTTAACCAGCTATTGATGTATATTTTCCGCAATAAATTCATCAAAATTGACGTGGACTGACTGCCCAGAGAGGAAGAAAATCAACATGAACCCTAGCATAACCTCTACCACAAAGTTTTAATTGTCTAGACCTAGAATTTGACTCAGCAAGGAACAAACCCACTGGACTTCAACGATCATGACTGTTAGGTGTTTTATATGTACTAAAAAAAACACTAAACTACCCTCAATTAAATTGTCAACCCAGGGTAAGTAAACTTAGAGTTGTAACAAAATATATGCCAAAGGTAAAAAGGTTGGTAGGAGTGTAGACTAACTAAGTAAAGCAACTATCTAGGGCTAATCTACTGAAACAAACCTATCTAATGAACAAACCCTACTAGGCAAATTGAAACTAGGTAACCTAAGTACTTTTGGGCCAAGGACTGATGGATAGTTCCTAAGAAAATGAATGAAAACTCTATGTAAAGCAAACTAATTCATGACAGTAAGCAAAGGTAAACTACTAAGCATACTAAGCAAATGATTAAAGCAAACTACCTTTAACTTGCCAACCTACATTCAATGAGCAACTACCCTATGAAAGCAAATAAATAAGCAAGTAAGCAAAAGCACCTATCTAACCTATTAAAGCAAATAGACAAGCAAGCAAAAACACCTAACTAACCTATTAAAGCAAATAGACAGGCAAGCAAAAGCACCTAACTAACCTATTAAAGCAAATAGACAAGCAAGCAAAAGCATAAAGCAAAAGACAAGTAAGCAAAGACTTCTCATGGAACAACTACCTAGCCTAAGAGGCAAGTGAACTAAATGCCTAATGCAAAACTATTCCTCTTGCGTGAAAGGAAATTTAAATGCTCAATGCAATGCATGAAAGGAAAACTATTCTATTGAAAGCAAGAAAGACTACCAACTAAACTTATGAAAACAAGAAACTATCTCTTCTAACTTATGAAAGCAAGAAACTAACTGTAACCTATGAAACACTCAAATGTAATGCTGGTGGTTGTGTGAATGCCTTCGGTGGTGACGGATGATATCTCGATGACACTTGACAACAAAGGACAGTTCTAATGGTATAAGTTCAATACTAATTTCAATGGCAAAATGAAAGATGTGAAGTAAACAGCCCAATGAAAACTTAGCCATGATAAAAGTAATGTTAAATACCCTACATATTCATGTATAAACCATCAACATCATGATGAGATCATCATTATCTAATTAAAAAAATTCAATTGCATCTTAATCTATGAAAGGGAATTGCGTGAAAGGAAACTATACTATCTAGTTTAATCATTCAAGCTATGATAAGAAAATGACTGAAAACAGAAATTAAAAACATGATATTAAAAAGTGAATTGACAATTACATTTAACCAATAACTAAGCAAGTGAAATCTATCTAAAACTGAAGTAAGCAAGCTATGATTCAAAAACTGGAAGCAAATCTATCCATCCATCAATCTTTGTCAGAAGAAACTCAGATTAAAACTATGCTCTATTCTAATTAAAAATCTGTTCTAAGCTTGACTGTAAAAATATAAAAGAAAGCACAATTTATCATCTAACTACATACGGGGTTAGTATAGTTAGAGAGAGACTTTTTAATTGCACACGGAATTAGTAAAGAGACTTGGGGTTAGTATGGAGACTTGCAAGCCTTTTCTAATCTACAAAATTAACACATACTAACACATATCGTCATCTAACCTACAAAAGAGAAGTAAAACAGTAAGCTACAACAAACTAATCAGCACAATAAAAATATATATGTACAGAAAATAAAAAGAGAGCAATTTAAATTAGGAAATGAAAAATAAACATGAAGACAGTTACCACGTTGTTGGTGGGCCCCCCAGCAAGTCGTGGTCACTCTCTAAAAGCACACCACGACTTCAGCAGGCCAAATTCACCATAAAAATCCAAAAACACAGTTTTGGCACTATTCTGGCAATGTAAAACTAGAAACAGAGAAAAAGCGTTTTTTTGGCAATTCTAATGCTTATGCTACTTGGTTAACAATCTAATGAGCATCCTATTGGTATTTATAAGCTTACAACCCAGGTGGTCGACCACAGGAGGGTCGAAGCACCTCTAAATTCGACAAATTACACTAAATGCATCCATAACTAACAAAACGGAGGAACCCAATGATCGCCCTCTTTGGACAACTGAAATCGAGTTGTCTTGAGCTTAGTAGTTGAAGGGGGCGATGAAAAACAAAACCCATGTGCTCGATTTTTCCACCACTAGCCATCAATACCATAACCGCCAACTTGCCTTGCGTTTTTGTGCAATACTGGGTTGCGGAACGAGTGTCGGATCAAGTACCGGAACAAGTGTTGGATCAAGTGCCGGAACAAGTGTCGGACCAAGAAACATGATGCGTTTTGCCCTGTAACAGCAGAAAAACATGAATTAATTCTTGGAAACCATAAAATATGATAAATTAAACTTGATTGAATCACAAAACACGAATTATATGTACCTCATGCCGATTGTATCATTTTACCATAAAAGTCTTCAAAAAGCTCCTTTGAAAGATAAAAAAATGCATATGTACATATGGAAAAAAGTGTATAATAACGTCATGAAGATGATCATATCTCGGGCCCAACATACCCCCACACCGGCGATTTTGCAGGTCCCACTGCAAACAAAAAGAAGTCAACCCTCGGAACTAGGCTTATTGAGGAGGGTCGGATTTAGAAGCCTCTCCTTCTTGTTGTGTAGGCTTAGCCTTGTGCCTCTTATGTTGCTTTAATTGTGCTCTTAAGATGCGATTAGATTGGGTCATCCCATTGACCAACCGCTGAAGGGAGTTAACTTTTGCCTAAAGGACTGCATTGTCATGATGAAGGTGTGCATGTATTGTCTTCCTCTCCTCCAATTTTTGGAGAAGCTGATGGTTTTCCCTTTGTAGCTCCTCTATAGTTGGGGCAAAATCAATGATCTACGAGGAAGGCTTAGGTCCTTTGAGAGATGTGGTCAATTTATCAATTTTAGGATCAAGAGTGGGCATGGGTGAAGTAGGTGTGATGGGAAATCGGAAAGGTGAGGTAGGTTCTGATTTTGTTTTCCTTAGTGGTTCTAATCCACCCGCAGAGACTTCTCTAGGTTGCTTATGAGGGCTCTCAAGGTCGGAGGATACTTGGATAGGATCCAAAGTAGGTGGAGGCTTGGCATAAGGCTTGGTTCTTATGTTCCGGGTACTCTTTCGAAAAGGTCCCTTACCAAATCAGTTGGCTCCTCTCTTGTTTGTGGGAATGATGGGAAAGTCTTGCTGCATTACTTCTTGGGGCTTCTTAGGTGTAGGATCAAGAGAAAATGAAGGCATTGGGGGGTCAACAATAGGCGTCTTTTGGTCTTTGCTCTTGGTCTTCTTCCCCAATGAAGAAGTAGGAATATCAACAAGCTTTTGGTATTGTTCCGGCAAAGAGGGAGTTTGTGCAAGGGAGTTTGGAGTTTTTGGAGAGTGAGGCTTGGATGGAGAGACAGTTTTTAGACTAAGTGGCTTTTTTTCAGGTCTTAACTATCAAGTGAGGATTTGCAAATTGGTAGATAAAGGCATCTCAACTTTGCCCCTGCTTCTCTAGTTCGGTAAGAACGAGGAGTTTGATCAAACCGTGGTGGAAGAGACTATTGTGGGGGTTGGTCACATTTTTCCTCACTTGAGAGGACATTTTCTCCAAGCTTTTGAGAAAATTAAAAGGGAAGTTTAAAGGTTTATTGAACAGAAAATGAGCCAGCAATCTAAAGTGACAAGCTTTGAAGGTGGAGTATCTACCTTCACATGTAATTAACCGTGTGATGACGATAAGGGGATTGACCAATTCTGGCTTTATCCACTCCTTAGCATACCCTTTCGCTCCTGAAATGCTCTCGAATTCGTGCTTAAACACCCTGTTGTAACTTGAGCACGGCGATTGATGATTCTTGAACCACCTATCTCCCATTCTTGGAAGTTTTGTTGCAACAACAATTGACTCTTCTGTGACTGCAAAATTGAGAGACCCTACATGTGTTATCCTGCCATCAAAACCAACTGCAAATTGCATAGAAAGACCGTCATCATGGCCTTGCAAACTCGACAGAAATGGACCCTAGCCAGCATGCAAGAACACTTCCCTACACTATGTGAATTCTGGAATGGAAAACAAGTCTGCATAGGAGGAGGATTCGTATCGCATGGGCATTGTGATAGGGTTTGAATTCACCAAGCAAGGGCGAAATCGAGCCACACAGAGACACGACTTGGGCACGGTCTAAGTGCAATTGGAACAAAGGGAAAATTTTACCAAGCAAGGGTGCAAACAAGCCAAGAAATGGCATGGGTTTAACACAGTCTGAGTGTGATTAGAACATAGGGCGAATTCGGCAGAGGTTGGGCACAATTCCTTAATGCAAGGCAAAGCAAATGGCAAGGACAAATGAAACAATAAAGTGCCCAGCCCAATTTTGGATGCTCTTATGGTGTAGAACATTGCCCACATGTGCGCGCGAGCTGCCATGTGTGGGAGATTCGAATTTGATGGCAAGTTTGAGAGCAATGGAGTGGTGTGTACTTAGATCAATGTCCAAGTATTTTGACTTGGACATTTGATCATAATCATATGAGACATCTTTTAATCAATGCATGTAACAAATTTAATTGAATGTAATTGAATTCTAGTTCCCTAGAATCTAGAACAGTTACTGGTATGCAATGCAATGGCACTTCAAACGACACTTTAAATGGCATTGCATCCGGCACCTCATCCGGTACTTCATCTGGTACTCCTGTGTTAAGTGCATTTTCGCCTCTTTTAATGGACAACCTACAATTTTGAAGTATTTTTGACAACCATAGTGGGCAGAGGCAAAGTGCTCCATGCTTACTCATTCTTCTTGTATATGACATATAGTGTCAAAACCTATAATGAATGGGTTATAGCAAACATAAAACATGTATTGTCAAACCTATAGTATGCATCTTGTAATGGAAGATAACCAATAAAGAATGGTCTGTTAAGCATGAGTTTAGAAATGTATAGCACGCATGAGTTAAGCATTTAAAAATAACATGACTATCAATGTAATAACCTGTATCATGGTAATAATACAAAAATTCTTGCAAAGACTCTTTTCTCTAGGCAATGATCATTTGTCAGCTCATGAACCCCTCCCCCACACCTAAGTATTGTGACACCTCACAATCAAAAGTATAGGAAACTAGTCAGTATGCCCCAATAGCTGAAGATTTACAGTATGTCAAGTGTAAAGATGAAATTTCACAAATTGGTCCGACAAGACAGTTAAGAGATGGCCCTACCTATAGGATAAGAGATCCTATATATAGATAAGAAGAGGTAGGCAAGAGAGTTTCCAGATAGTCTTAGAGTCATTCCCTGATGGCAATTTTATGAGATTCATTAACCTTAGCTAAACCACACATACTTCATGTCAACTTTGTCTGCAAGTAATGCCATGCATCAGGACAAGTTTAGATTTATTATTTACTTTTGCCAGATCATCATCCTCGCTAGGTAGAATGCCCCGCTGCCAGCAAGCTTGTTCAGTACTCCGGTGGGTTTACCTAGTCATACCACAGGCCAGTACCTGCTATCAGCAGACCTGTTCAGTATCCTGACGGGTTAGCCTCTTAAACCCTCAGAGATTGGCCCTCCATCCTTTAAGATTTTATTATAAGATTGCTTATGCAAGAAGATGGGGGAACAACTCTGAAACAACTTTTCTTTCTTTTTTTTTCTTCTTTTTTTCACTTAGGATGGCATTTATGTTAGAGGATAACTTTCCGTTATATTGTTTAGTGGTTGTCCTGATGTAAGGGTTACTTAAGAGGACATGGCCTATCTAAATATATGATATAATCAAGTTATTTAGTGTGTAGTGGATGGTACCATCGATAAAGAACAGAAAGATATCTCTAGGCTCAACTCACTTTCTTCTTTTGTAATTATGATGATGCTTCCATGACTAACTGCTAATGAGACCTCCCTGTTACTCTTTGATAAAGACACTTGACTTACTTACTCAGGTTTCTTGGAAAAACTGTACGAGAGACCTCTAGGCTTGATAGTTATGGTATTACTTCCTTATACAGTGGTGAAGAGTTTCAAGAGAAACCGCGTTAGAATGCCTTAAAAATGATAATTTTGCAAAAACATGGCTAATTACAGTAAGTCACTATCCATTTGATGCTTTAGTAGACACAAAATTCAAGTATAACAATGTTTTGATGAAAGATCCTTGAAACGGTGTACTCCCGGTGAAATAATTACTTACAGAAATATCTAGAATTGCCTTATTAACAAAATACAAAAACTATTTACATATATATAGTAGGAAACTCATAAAATGTTTCAAGAACAAGGGGGGACTTCCCCATCTACTAAAGCCAATGCCTTGTCAGCTGTCATGACTTGTAGAAAATCTTCTCTGGAAATGGGTTTATGATAAAACTTAAGTTGGTGTCCATTTACCACAAAGGAGACTTGTCCATCGTCAATTGTTTTAATTTTTATAGCTCCATTGTCATATACAGTGTCTACCTCGTAAGGGCCCAACCAACGGGTGATAAGTTTGCCTTTGAAGTTTTTGAACCGGGAATCAAACAATAGGGCCCAATCACCAGGATGGAAGTGTTTCTTTTTAATAAACTTGTCATGCCACTTGCTCCTTTGGTTTTGGACCTGTTGTCGCCCTTATGCACACTTGCAAACGTGAGCTAAGTCCGGCTCACTTAGTGTGCCCTCGGAGACACAATGTCTAAGTTCCTGCCCACACTGTCACCTTGGCAGGTACTTCTTCCGTCTAGGCTTACTCCTAGGGAAGCCAAGGGGGGTTGTCCCTAGTTACTAAATGGATTTTAATTACAATGTCTAGGAGTTAGTTTTAATTGATTATAGGCCAAGGGGAAAACTAGCCTATATGACAAGCAGCAATGCAGATGCAAGTCTAAGTTAATATGACAAGAAGCCATTTCCCTAAGTCAACTAAGGACTAGTGCCTAAGGTTGGGCAATGGGGTCAACTATGTTTATGGGTGGTTCGTTGCAACAAGTTTACAATTAAATCAAAAGCAAACTACCCAATCCCCACAATAAGAATTACTTACAAGATTTACAATGTTACAACAAATAAAGATATACAAAGATACAATTAGGTACAAGATATACAAAATGCAAAGATTTCACAACCTAGGGCCAAACATGCCCCAAGTGGCTTTAACCCCACTTGGACTGCCTTCACTGGCAATCTATCCACTCAAGCACTCAAGGATGAAACAAGTGATGCTTCCCCAAGTGGGATACTCAAACACTTGCCTATCCACACCACAACAATGATTATTCAATAAGATATTCAATAAAGCATGAAACAAGATCACATCACCATTAAAGCATAACCAGTAGTTGCATAAACAAGATATAACAATTTAAATGATCACAATGTGTAGCCTATCAATATATCTACTTCCCCAGCATATACAAAAGTGATCTATGCAACTAGTGTTCTTGTTAAACGTTTTAAATCCCAACCCCCTAACTAGGTATGCGTCTCAACTCCCTTATCCTGCCAAATAACTGCCCGGTGCTCAAGATACTGGGCTTTTACCCCCAGCCTAGCTTCCAAGGTCAGCCCGTCACTTCACCACAGCTAGAGGTAGTCAGAGAAGGGATCCCCCCAACGGAATCACGGGACGGTCCCCCGCCACTTCCCCCAAAGACTGTCYCTCTCGCCCGTTTTAGATGGCAAAAACAGTTGTTTAAAGACTTCCTAATGTTTCTAAATGTTATTATGACCCTCGGGTGGATCTTAAGTTGGTTGGGTTCGTTTTAAACACGTTTTAAGTACTTTGATTTTTATCTTGTTTAGCGAGTGAGCGTATGTGAAAAGTATTTACAACGAAATGCTTGAAATGAAAAGCTTATACCATCAATATACCATCACATGTAGAATTCAAAAGATATAACCATGAGAATGTAAACCATAAAGCATGTGAAGATAAAACTTGAAGTGTTTAAATGCTTAGATCATAAACATATGAATGGGATGATGCCAATGTGTGTTGGTGATGAGATAGCTTAGGATAACAAATTAATACATGAACGTATGTTTAAGCCATCCACATAATAACCATGAAGATAAGTACGTCAAGAGATGAAGAGTTTAACTTTAAGGAACATACGATATTAACACATCAACCAATTAAACATTAAAATCAAAACATCAGATCATGGTCACCAGCCTTATGAGCACAACGTATAAAGGAATAAAATGGGCGGTTAGCCAAATCAGGCCGTGAGCATCATCCACGGTGTGTGAGCATGTGAAAGGTGTAACATAAACAAGATAGATTTACAAATTTGCCTTGTATAAAGAGTTACTTCACCAAATAAAGATGTAATATGAACTTTAGGGTTTTTTGAATGTTAAGCTTATGAGCACATAAATGGCATGAACTACTTGCACAAAATTTAGAAAATATGACAGCTCAAAGGATTAAAGGGATCATAAGCAATATGTAAGCTGATCATATGTTCACCATAAACATTCAAAGAGAAGTGTCCCCAATATTTCTAACTCACACCAATGCTTTTAAGATAAATAGTTTTAGATCACCATTCCACGTATGTGTTACTTATCAAAAGATGTGAAACTTTTAGGAGCATAAAAAGACTAAAGCCTAGATTAATTTAACACTTTAGCAAATTAATTTTAAAATGCTGTTATGAGAGATTTTAACGGCAATCAGATTGAGACTGTTAGCATAGGTATTTAAACTTGTTTGAGTGTCCAAAACAGAAATCCAATCAACAATCATGCACTA
This sequence comes from Picea engelmannii, assembly GCA_009831015.1. NCBI lineage: Eukaryota > Viridiplantae > Streptophyta > Pinopsida > Pinales > Pinaceae > Picea > Picea engelmannii. The sequence goes on from ML821658.1 coordinate 50,639, forward strand.
AAAGATTAACAATGTAAAGTACCAACAAGCAGATTTAAACTCAACTAACAATGTGCTCTGTTGTGTGTGTGCAGCGAAGTGAAAAAACAGGGCTGAAGGTGATGCTGTCCCAAACAGCAGTCAAAGGAAAGCAAGGCTGATGCAAAAGGCTGTCCAAACAGCATCCAAATGGCAGTCAATGGGCAGCAGCAATAGGTGGGGCCGTGGGCACCACAGGCCACTAGGGCCGTGGGCTAAAAGGTGAGGCCGTGGGCCAAGGAGGGTGCCCAAAATGAGTGTTAGGCCGTGAGCCTTAGGGCTGGGTCGTGGGCACCAAGAGATGCCTCAAGGGGGCTCTCAAAACATAAGAAAAAGCTTGCTTATCTTCAGATTTGGAAATGAATGAAACCCTAAGCAAACTTAAATCCAAATTATGCTAAGTTATAAAAAGATAAATGCTTGAAAGATAAGTACAACTTTAGCAAAAAAGGAATGAGCTAGATTACAAATGTAGATCTACTCTAAACTATCAACAAATGCTAGATCTAAGTTAGATTCTTCTAGGGTTTAGAGAAGTACTTACAACTTTAGAAAATTGAAAAGAAAAGAGGGAAATGAGGAGAGATTTAGTCACCCAAGTCAAGGAGGTGCTTGGGAAGCCTCCAAGATGTCCTATGCAGCTTTGTCTATCCAAGTATGACTCTAATCTCCAACCACAACAAGTTAGACCTTGCTGATCTGCTGCAAGGACACCAATGTTATATTCAGAAATTTCCTGTGTAAACACAGAAAATTTCCAACGAAGTATTATGAAAGATAAGTATAAATTTTGATCGATCTAGGAACTAAGATAGCTACAACAAACGAATATGGAATGATAAGAATATTAGATGACAATGAAAGCTTGAAGTTTAAGCAAGGAGTGGTTGAAAATTGCTCCTAGAGTCTCCTCCAATCCACAACCTGTGAGGCAATCTGCACTTCAAAACAAAATAGATCTATAGCATGCAATAGTATTGAGGTTAGCATGAAAATCTGAACTGATTCAAGATCTAAACCTAACCAATCAAGTACATAAATCAGCAGCACTAGTGTTTATATGATTTACCCTAACAAACTAATTTGCTAGAGATTGCATACCAATAGAACAATACCAAGAATGAAGAACAACATCACCTCATATGAT
>ML821658.1:72063-84195 GCA_009831015.1 Picea engelmannii
CTTGACGCCTTCATTTTCTGCTTATTTTGGCATTTTAGCATGTAAAAGTGACAAATAATTGAATAATGTACTGTTAGCCTTGTCGGCTATTTTGTTGACCTATTTTGTAAATTAAAGGTCATTGAATCATATAAATAGAGGACTTTTTCTCCTCTTTTGGATCATAACATAACTTGCTCTCATTTTGAGAAGTCATTTTTAGCTCTTGTTCTTGGATTCTTGTCTCTTGGAGTGTGGCGCAACCTCTTGGGAGGATTCTTTTTTGGCAAAGTGGTGCTTTATGCTATTGGAAGGTTTACAACTAGGGTGTGGATTGGCTTTCTTCATGATCTTGTAAGTGTTTTTCATCAAAACTTCTTGATTGAATGGTTGTTGTTTAACATTTGCATTTATTGGTATCTTGTTGTTATTTGCTTGATCCTTGAAACCCTAGGGAGCCTACACACAAGTAGGTTGAGGCTTCATGTCCCCATAGCATGAGCTTATAGCCATTGGATTTGAGAAGGTTTAGCCTAGCCATAGCTACACTAGCCATCTCTTGTCTTGAGCTAGTTTTGAGCATAAATTGAAGAAAGAAGGCGTCCTAGGCCTAATTGATTTTACACCTAGGGTTTACTTCTAGGGTTTTGAAAAGCCTTGCCATAGCAACACTTTTCAGCCATAGACTTATGCTTCTAAGCTAGCTGTTTTGCCAAGAAAGTCTTAAGGAGAGGAGTAAAAGCTCTAGGCCTAGCTTTAGCTACACCTAGGTAAGCCTTTTCTTCTTAGGGTTTAGGGTTTGTGGCCTTGCCATAGCAACACCATCAAACCCTAGCTCTCTTGTCTTTAAGTTTGAACCCTTCCTAAACCATTAGTCACATCTCCTTTGACTCCATTAACCCAAGGCACTAGTCTATGAATGCTTGAGCTTGTTATGCCTTAAATTCTTTCAAACTACTTCAAAATTGCAACCCTAACTAACCTAGTATCTAACCCTAGCTAGTTTGCTACTAACCTAAAGCTGATAACGTTTGGCCTTAAATGAACTCTTGCTTGGATAGAAAGGTGCGGCCTTGTTATCCCTTCATAGCCGTGGAGTTGAATTGTCTTTTTGCTGGTTGAATTTGTCAAAACGTTGCTCCTTGGCTAGCTAACCTGCAGAACAACAAAATTTATATAGGGCTGACGTCATACCCTTTGATTTTGATTATACTTGCAAACGTTGTGACATTTGGCAGCCTTTTTGATGGACATTGAGTTATTAATTGCATGTGTAAGCTGATTTGCCTAAACGTTTCACTCAATTGTCTTGAGTTTTGACCTAAGTTTATGCTAGACGTCACACTTATTTGATCTTTGCTTGGCTGAAAACGTTGTGACTTTTACCACTTGATTTGATAGATCTTGAGGCATTGATTACATCCATAAGCTATTTTGACAAAACGCTGCACCCATTGTCTTTCAAAGTGTCTTAACTCTAAGGCTGACGTCACACCTATTTGCAGCAACAATATAGGTGACGCAACAATTTTATGTATGTGAGCTGATTTGATATATTTGTTGCATTAATGATATGATACAAGGTTTAATATTGAACATTGAATGCCTCTACATCTCTTGCATTTATTGAAGAAGTGATACAAGTTATTTATCTTTGCTTAGCAATCATTGACTTCGTCAACAATTGCATTTGATCATTAGCTCATATATATATATATTTGAAAGATAGTCTTAAATGCTTATGAAGTACTAACCCATTGCAAGCACACATTCTAGTTGTATTTGTCTTGTCTCGCAAACAGGTGCATCATCAGTGGATTGTTCTCTTTGACTATCTCTTCTTGGGCAGCAATCTGAGAAAGGGAATATCTTTGACTTGGTCCATTACCCTTTAGCCTTTCATTTCCCAGATTGCCTAGGGACGTCTCCCTTGGACTAGCCCTCCTAAATAGAAAGAGCCCCCCATCGAGGTGACAGTGGGTGGGGAAGCTCATGTTACGCCGGTTTTAAGCCCTGAGCTCTTTTAACCTTTCCTACAAACCGTGCGATAACACATACCATGCAGAGTCAAGAAATTTATGAGATATTCGTGGAGTCACCCTTTCTTCCTCTGTTGTATTCTCTGACATATCTGTAGTGAAGTTTATTCCCAAGAGTTTGCAGTTTGTTTGTGCCATTAGTCTAGCAAGTCCCTTCCCTTTGATCAACTTCGTGGGCTTGATGTCGAGATCATATTCTAATAGTACTGCAATCCATTTTCCCCTCTTTCCTTCAGGATCGGGTTGTGTTAAGATATCTTTTAAGCAGTAGTATGTGAATGTAGAATATACACCCTGAATTCTTTCAAAGCTTTGAACAAAGCATACGCCTGCTTCTCCATGATGTTATATTTTAAAGGAGCATCTCTCAATGTCTTACTATAGTATTCTATGGGCTTCTCAAAATTCTGGTCATCCTTCTAGAGTAATACACCTGCAATTGTGTGTTATGAAGCGAAAGAGAATAGTATGAAATCTTTCTCGAAATTTGGACTAGCCAACCCATGAGCCTTTGTCAATGCTACCTTGATATCTTCAAAAGATTTTCTAGCCTCAAGGATCCATTTGATTTCATTTCCCTTCTTTAACATGTTGGTGATATGCTTTATGATCTCTGCTAAATTATGAATAAATATTCTCAGGAAATTTACTTTACCTAGAAAGGATTGTACTTTCTTTTTGCTTCTGGGTATGCCAATCTTCAAAATTCCTTCAACCCTGTTGGGGTCTACCTTTATTCCTTCCTTGGATATGATGTTCCCTAAGAGCTTCCCTTCTTCCATGGAAAAATTTGACTTTTTTGGATTCAGTGATATGCAAAATTTTATGCATTTCTCGAAAGCCCTTCTGAGATGTTTGATGTGCTCCTCATCTGTAGCAAAATACACAGTAATGTCATCTAGGTATATAACAATAAATTTATCCTTTTCATCTGCAAAGGCTATGTCCATAGCCCTTTGAAATTTTGCTCCAGCATTCATAAGCCCAAATGGCATTTTAGCGTACATGAATGTCCCCCAAGGTGTGGTGAACGTTGTCTTTTCTTGATCGTCAGGATGTACCATGATCTGGTTGTATCCCGAGAAACCATCCAACATCAACATCTTTTGAGAGCCCACTACCTTATGTAAAATGTGGTCCATTTTGGGCAAAGGGTAGTTATCTTTAAGAGATACCTTATAGAGATTTCTAAAGTCCACACACAACCTGATCTCTCCACTCTTTTTTCTGACAGGCACTAAATTTGCTACCCATTTGGAGAATCTTAGGGACACTATGATTTTTGCTTCAAACAATTTATCTGCTTCTTTCTCTATCAATGGTAGTAACAAAGGGTTTATCCTTCTTAACTTTTGTTTAAATGGCTTGTGATCTTCTTTTATCGGGATAACATGCTGGATTATACTAGTATCTTAAAATTTCAACTCATCATAGCTCCAGGACAAGACATCAAGAAATTCTTTCATCAATTTTACATACCTTTCTTTGACTTTGGGGCTGAGCTTCTTGGACAGTTTAATGATCTTCGGGTCTTCTAGGGTCCCAATATTACAGTCTGCCACGTCCCCTTCATCTACTATGATATTTGGACTTCTGGCCACATCGTTGTTATCAAAAAAAAAAATTAATGGTACTAGACCTTTGGGGATAATGTTGCTTTTTAGCTGCACAATATCTCTGCCAGCAATTTGATTGTCAAAGTATCCTTCTTTGGTGAAAGCAAGTGTATCTACTTCATCGTCGCAATATTCATCATCAATGCTTAAATTCTCGAACTTGTTTTCCATCCTGAGGAAGCTTTCTATCTGTTTATCGTCCTTGAAGACTTGTCAGTGTTTCATATTGTCTGGTATCGTCGGTCTATACTTGACTTTAATCTTGTAGCTTTTTTCAGGAAAAATTGGGACTTTGAACACTGCTATTGAAGTGGCCAGTGCATCGGAAACCTGATTTTGTTCCCGTGGAATTGTTGAAAGGTTGCATTCTGAAAATTTCTCAAGAACTTCTAATACCATATTTATGTAAGCCCTCAGTCTAGGATGTCTAACCTGGTAGATGCCTTTGATTTGATTTATGATGAGTTCAGAATCTCCAAGTAAAACAATCCTTTTGGCACCCAACTCTTCCAAAACTTTCAACCCCAATATTAACGCTTTATACTCGGCCATATTATTTGTACATTCAAAAACAAGTTTGTAAGAGCACAATTTCACATCTCCTGTGGGATGATTTATCCATGTGCCAACTCCAGCTCCTTCTCTACATGCAGCTCCATCGAAGTTCATTTTCCATATCTAATCCTCTCAGTCACCCTGTTGTTCTGAAATTTCTTCCAACTGATGCCCGGTTATACCTTTATCTGCCAGGACTATTTCCGTCTCTTCTACTCCTGAGCATATAGCATTGAAGAAAATGGAAGACCCCAACTTAGTGCTTACTGAATAGATAGGATGGTTGGTAGGTTGTGATTTGTTGCTGACCATATATTTCAATAGAACTTCCCTGTACAATCTTCTTTCTTGACCAAAGACAAGAATAGTGGCATATGACATGTCCATCTGGAGGGTTCCTTTCAGTTTTGCAGCCCATGACCTGGACAACAACATGCCGAATTTCGGAGGGATATCAGTAACCACTACATCCATCACCATATTCTTCGTTGGGATTTGTGCAAGAGAAACAACCATCTCTTTTATCATGCCAAGGCATTTCACCTTCCTTGAATCAAAAGAGAATGGATCCTTATAGGGTCTTCTAACCTCGAGTCCTAGTTGGTCCATGACCACTTTAGGCATCAGATTGCGAGATGCTCCAGAGTCCAACATAGCATTGTGTAAATTCATGTCGTGGATTTTTAAGCTGACATAGAAAGGAGGAACTTCTTCACTTTCACCGCTTTCTTCTACTCTCGGCCCAAATAAGATGGCTGGGTGATCATCTTGTATGTTCAAGGTATCAAAGGTTTGTCCCATCTTAAGCATCTTGATGATCTGACTTCTGTATTCGCTATTTCTGATAAATTCATTAAAGGGTAACGAAATATTAATCTTAGCCATCTCACTTTCGAAGTCAAAAGAGGACGTAGTTCTTTCTACCTCTTTAGTGACAGTTTCTTTTCTTGTTAATATTTTCTTATGTGGTTCCTCTTTCTGCTTGCCCTTATCCATAGCGTCCTTTGTAGCGGAGTCTTTCACAGTGGAATCCTTTGCAGCTGGATCTTTTTCTGTGGAGTCTTTTTCGGGTTGACTAGAAGAGGGCACATTACTTTGAGCATCTTTGGTGGAGTTTGCCTTTGGGAGATTACCTTTCGAACGATTTGGAGGCACCTTTTGATTTCAGAGATTGCATTGCCTTTGGAATTGCACGATGGCGTTTTGCAATCCGATCTCATAATCTTCTCTCTCTACTGATATCATTTCCTCTTCATCTTGCAAAACGATTTCACTCGCATCCATGAACTGGTCGTGTTCTTCTTTGGTCAAAAACACTTCAGTTTCTTTGTCATCACAACAGTTCACATTATCTTCAAAATATCCATCATAATCTTCATTCACATAATTATTCTAAAAATGAGGTCTTACTTGTTGTTCTCCCTGATTTCCTTGATTTCCTCGATTTGTTTGGTTTGCTTGAGCTGCCTGATTACCCTGGTTTCTCTGCTCTCTTTGCCTGATCTGTGGATGGATGGGTCTCCTCAGATTTCTAGGTGGACCGTCGGCATGTTCTCTAGGGTTGGGTATGTTTCCCAATGCCATTCTTTAAATCATCCTTTCCATGTTTCTCATCATCACTTCGAATCTTTCTTCTGATGTTTGTGATGTGGAAGTTTGTTCTTTATCCTGAGTTTAGCCCATGTTTCTATCAGAATTAGCTTTCATTTTTCCTGAAGCCATTAGGTTTACTTCGACTTCAATGGCATCTGTCATCATATCATCTAACGTCGCAGATCTTTGCTCTCTCAATAATAAAGCAAAATCACTTTCGAAAGAATCAGCATATCTGAGTTGAGCAGCTTTAGGTGGGGGTTTTACTTCATCCGGAATCGCATTATATACCTTCATGAATCTAGCCGAAAACTCATGCACTGTTTCATCAAGCAACCTCTTCATATTGTTGTAGTGTGTCAACAATTGAAGGGGGTATTTCTTATCTCCCCATCTAGCAAGGAAGAGTGTCTCAAAGGCTGTGAAATTCGCAATACTTCCTGGTGCAAGGGCTCTGAACCATTTTCTTACATCTCCTGCAAGGATTTGTGTAAACAACCTCATTTTCACATCTGCAAAATCCACCTCCTCTAAGTCTATGAAATCGTTAAACCAGTCTAGGTGTTTCTGGGCTGATATGTTACCTTCAACATCATATAGCTTAATCCTTAGGTTGTACTTCTGGGGTAAGTCATGCAATAGAGCAGGCAGTATGAGAGGAGAAAATCCGGCTACCATAGTTGTTGTGAGGGGTTGGAGTGGCTGTCAGTTTAGGACAAGAGTCACTACAGGTTTGACAGAAGTGGCTAGAATCAAATCTTGGAATCTTTTTTCGTCAAATAGGGTCTCGTCTAAATGGGATTCAAACCTGGTTCTAAACAAGGAGTGTTCGAATTTTAGATCAAACTCAAGGTCTTCGATACTGATCAATCTGCCTCTAAGTAAGGATGAATATTGGTCTGGATGTAACACAAGGGTTATTGTGTTTTCTTTTCTTCTTCGGCCAAGCTTTTCAGGGCTAGAGACAGGGATTGCAGGTTCGGGGTCTGGGTTTCTCCTGGTGTGGATTTTCTTAGGAGCCAGGATTCCTATCTTACACTATGTAGTACAACTAGTCTCTCAGTAATGGAGTTGCCAGGGTAAAGATAATCTTCAGCCAATAAGGTATTTGGTCCATTGTCACCCTCAGGGATCAAACTAAAGCTTTAAGTCGTTTTCCTAGGGAAATGTGTTTCAATTTCATCCCCGACAATGGTGCCAAAATGTTAGCACTCTATAAATTATGTCTGGCTGAATAGACAAACGACAGAGGTAACTGTTTCAACCAGCTTTAGAGCTAAGGCATTGGCCTGCTCAACTCAAAGAGGGCTCTCTCGTGTCACTCGATATATCTATAGAAACCAGTGGCTAGATTTGGTTTGTTTTGGGAATTTTTAATAAAGTTGTTGGGAAAGAAGGGGGGAACACTATGGGCTATGGAGTCAAAATTCTGAAAGTGAACGAAAACAATGCATCGACTGATAGAACTCTCCAGAGGACAAAGGCTAAGTAAGGCAATGAATCTGAGTTATTCTTGAAATAAAAAGATGTGTAGGAAGATGAAGAAAACAAATAATTGAATCAGAGCATTACTGAAATGAATTCTGAATAAGTTAAGAAGACAATCACATAGTTTAAATTGCTTAAGCCAAGAGCGTCACAGGACGAATTCTGGGCTTTTAAACTCTCCAATTTAAACAGAAGAAAATGTAAATGAAATGACAAGCTATAGGAAATACATACGATAATAGGAAACAAAGCTCATATCACCACCCGTTATAATCTTTTCATAGAGACTTCAAAATCTTCTGCATTTGTATTCAATTCAGATTCAGAAAATTTACAAATAAAGTTTGATACAACCAAAAGGTGCTCTTGCACTTCTGCCAACATTAATTAATTCAAGTCTCTTAGTACTTATACAATTTGATAAAAAAATAACTGAAACTGAAACGTTTCAGCGTCTGTAACAGTTTCAGATGTCAGTTTTGATATACAAAATGATTTACAATAATTAGCAAAGAAAACGTTTCAACATCATGAACAGTCTCTCTAACCGGCCGACTGCTTCTGCGACATTTGTTCTGCCCTGTGCTTCCGTTGGATCTGCAATATAGGTGACAATTGGATATCATATGTTGGTTCTGGGGACGTTGTACTTTGTCTTACCCAACCGCACGAGTTCTTTCCATTGCACATCAGAGGGGATTTCGTAATCCATCATTTCTTTAATCAAAAATTCCAAGTCAATGCACGTAGCATAGGACATGGTTGGCATGCTGACCTTCACTGTTTTGAACTTGTTCAGAATTTTGAAATCAGTAGCTAAATGTTCTACCAAGCTAGGGCCTTTCAGACTTTCTCCCATATCTTAAAACCTAGAATGGTCCATCCTGCATTGCATGAGGAGAGTATGATAATCTTCTTGATTGTATAATGAGCCTTTACCGTCCCAAAATGAGGGGAGGACTTTAGCAAACAATTGTTCAAAGGCGTATTTAAACTCATGTATGTTATGCAACATTTGCACGGCTTTGTTCTAGACCGATCTGAGCAGGTTGTGCTTGGCAACGATTCTCCTCACTGAAATGATTAAAGCGCTCCTGTCTTTCACACCAACGGTCTGAAGATCGACAGTTGGTATAGAAATTAGTAAGTCGATGGCATTTTGGCCCCATTCCGAGGGCTTCTTTGCTAACACTTCATTTACAACAGTGCATATGTTCCGAGTTGTAGCAGCCATGTTGTCTTTGTCATTGATAAAATTCAGATAACTTATGAACTTAGCAACTTCTGCAGCAATCGCATCCCATATTACATGTTTGCCTCCCTGCAGTAGCGTTTTTCCCTTCAATCTGGTTTTTAGCTTGTTCACTCTTTCGTGCAGGTCTTAGTTCTCTCTGTGGAGTTGAGCTAATTTCTCATCCTTCACCTTCATCTCTTGTTTCAACTTTTCTAAGTTCTCTTTGAGACTCTTGATCTCACATGTTTTCAAACTCACCTGGGACATAGCTTGAACTAACCCCTCAACACTTGATCCAGCCTCTACATTAGCAGGCACAACAATTTCCATATCTGATGTTGTTGCCTGCATTTGTGACCAACTTTCTTTCTCTTTCTCCAATTGCAACACTTTAGCCTTGTAGTCTAGTGCCTCTTGTCTAAAGGTTTCCTTTTCTTGCTCCAAAGCAGTTAATTATGTTGTCCACAGATGGTCCGTAGGTGACATCTTCAACCTTTTCTTCAAGTTTTGAAATATTTTGTCATTTTCGTCTAGAGAGGCTTTCACCCCCTGTGGACCTTCAGACTCTAATCTCTTTACCTGTGTCATCCAAGCTTTGTTGGACACCTTTTTTTGTTTCAGTTGTCCATCTAGTTTCAATGCATGAGTTGTCAATCTTGCAACCTTCAGAGCTAATCTTAGGTAATCAGCGTACAACATATCACTGACATTTCTGTGGAATTTTACTTTATTAGGAGCATCGATGTTTTCATAGTGTACTTTGAACTCAGATACCTTATCATTATTGACCACTGCAATGTTGAATGTCTTTTTATCGACATCTCGCACTGAGAGTAGGTGAGCTTTACGCTGGGATGTCCCTTCTACTTTGGGCAAAAGCTCCCTTATTTCACTATTGGCCATACTCCCTTTCACGACATACTGATTTAGCAAGTCCTCCTTAGATTGATAAACTGTCCCAGGGGTCTGGCCGAATACATGTTTCCTGCTGCTGAAAACCTTCATCCTGCCTTCATTTTGTGGCTTGTTTTGTGGATTGATTTCTTCGTTCTGGGCCGTAGTCTCTGCCATCTCCATGCACGTCTTTCCTTTTTGTTCTTCCTATTCTAAGTCAACAACAGGAGAGGGTGATGTGGCTCTCATTTTCTTGAGGGTGTCTTGCTGGCTACTAGCCCCTAGGGCTTCTGAACTACTTATCTTATTGAAGATGCTCATTTTAGGAGCTTTGACAATCAACCTGGGTGAGGGTTTATGTTCTGAGCTTTGCTGAAAAGTAAGCTCTGACTGTTTTGTTTGATCATGCTGCATGATGACCTCCATCTCTACACAGGTCTCTAGATTTCCCAACTTATATAATCCTTCAACGTGCTCGTGCTCATAAGGGCCTTGTCTTCTTACCAATCTCCTCTTTGATATAATCTGATGTGGATCATATCTTCTTCCTTGCAACCGTGTGAACCCAAATTCATTGAGTTTGGATTGAATCTGAGGCAAACAAGACTTGCTCTTCACCACAAAGGGACCTACCACGAACGGGAATTTCAGATTAGAATCCTTGTGAGCTTTGAGGAAATGCTCAGTCTCTGAGATGACCCTTTGTCTTATAAATTCCAAAGCAAATATCATGGGAGTCAGAAAAACTGGTAAAAGATGAGGTCCTCCCTGGCATCTGTATACCCAAATCACAGTGGACTAAGTGAAAAGCATCCAATCTCCCATCATGTTCTCCGGACTCAACTGCAACAAACTCTTCATTTCTTCTAGGACTCTTGGCAGATCTGAACCAAAAATGAGACTGTATATCCTGGACATGATCTTGTTGATGAAGATGAGTATGGTGATCTTTTTACACTCGATCGAAATAAATGCAGCCTTAGGAAGCTCGGTGTTGCTAGATCCTAGAAACATTCTCAACAGGTGAGAGTAGTATCTGAAATGTCTTAACGAGATGAAATTAACCAGTTGTTGATGTATTTTTTCCGCAATAAATTCATCAAAACTGATGCGGACTGGCTGCCTAGATAGGAAGAAAATCAACACGAACCCTAGCATAACCTCTACCACAAACTTGTCATTGTCTAGACCTAGAATTTGACTCAGCAGGGAACAAGCCCACTGGACTTCGACGATCATGACGCTTATACTGACAGACAAGGATAGACTCTCTGAATAATGTTCAGGTTTGACTATGGTTTATATAAACATGGTTTTTACCTCGGGCAAGCATTCTCTATATATCTTAATCATTCTATGTTCCTCAAAGGGTTCTGACACTATGGGGGAGGCATCTGGGATATTTAGAGCATGTCGTAGCAATGGATCGTCTACTTTACACGAGACTTCTGACCCTAATTTGTTTAAGATGACTCTTTCTCCCTGGGAATATCGCTCTGCACACCAGCTTACAAATTCAGGGAATGGGAAGATTGTTTCTACAACATAAGGGGCGAAGGAGGCTTGATCCGCTTCAAGAAAGGGTATGTTGGATCCAACGTTGTTCAACAAATTCGCTTTAGACACAGAAACGAGAGAGATCGTTGTCTCTGTGTCGAAAACATCAGAATCTATGTCAATTAGGGCATCCTCCCAGGAGGAAATATCTGGTTCAGTCATGGATAAAACAACAGGATTGGCATCCATGGTGGAGAATACCTGATAAGCGGCGAGAAAATTGGTCTGGTTCAGTTCTAAACTTCGAAATTTGAATGGAAGCTTTGTGCCAAATTTTCGAGCGTTTGAATGCTTCAAATTGTCATAGAATAATGCCCGGGGTTCCTCCTTTTATATGCATCTATTGCCATCGAGGTTTGGAGAAAAACGGTTTTGGATGAACCATCCTTAGCCCCGATGTGTCTCCGAGGACGCCAGGTGTCCATGATTTAAACCAGGGCAGTTTTCCCCGATCGATCCTCTGTCAGCTAATTCTTGTGCTACTTCAATTGCCAAAATGTGCCTCGGCCATTGATCTGGGTCGCTTCAAGATCTACGATCCGCGTCTTGCCTGGCAACTCTATTATCGCAGGTTGAAAAAATGTGGTTTTGGTCAGATGACCCTCTTCTCTGATGTACTTCTAAGGGCGCCACACGTCCCGTAAAAAAATGCGACGATTTTCCCCGACCCGCCTGTTGCCGTCCTTATGCACACTTGCAAATGTGAGCTAAGTCCTGCTCACTTAGTGTGCCCTCGGAGACACAATGTCTAAGCCCCAGCCCACACTGTCACCTTGACTGGAAGCTTCTTCCTTCTAGGCTTACTCCTAGGGAAGCCAAGGGGGGTAGTCCCTAGTTACTAAGTTAATTTTAATTACAATGTTCTAGGAGTCAGTTTCAATTGATTATAGGCTAAAAGGGAAAACTAGCCTATTATGACAAGCAGCAATGCAAGTTCAAGTCTAAGTCTAAATGCAAAGTCAGCCCTTTCCCTAAGTCAACTAAGGACTAGTGCCTAAGGTTGGGCAATGGGGTCGACTATGTGTAAGGGTGGTTCGTTACAAGATACTTTACAATTTAATCAAATCAAACTACCCAAGACCCCCAAGATTAGAATTACTTACAAGTTTATACAAGTTTACAACAAAAATGAGATATACAAAAATATACAATAGATACAAGATATACAAGAGATAAA
>ML821658.1:97014-107198 GCA_009831015.1 Picea engelmannii
CATAAACAAATCAACAATAAGTGAGCAATATCACCTCATATGAATGGAGTGTAAAAGATAACTATGAACACACCAATGATCCTCCAAAGCTTTTTCTCATTACCAAAAGAGTGAGAGTGTTGGAGTAGTACTTCCTCCAAAAAACCCTCAAGAGCAATGAGTGGATGGCAATATGGCAAGAGCAAGAAAATGGAATAGTGAAAAATTTCAGCATAATAGTGTTAGCACAAAGATTGGTGAGTGAAAGAGTGAGAAAGGGTTGTATTTATACCCTAGGAGGCAAAGTGAAGGCACTTGGATGAAGTCCAAGTGTCAAATCAAGAGCTAGAGCACATATCTCAATGATAGGGGCGCCCAAGCTAGGGTTTGAGTCTTGGAAATGAGAGAGAGATTAAATGGATGGTTAGATCATGCTTTGGGATGAGGTAAGAGTCCCAAAGGGGCGCACTAGGCAAATTAGGAGGGCCCACTTGCTTAGAATAGCAAGTGGGGTTAGGTTTAGGGTCAAATGAGAGTGCAACCACCAAAGGGGGCACACCACAAAGAGGGGCGTGAGGTTTAGTGAGAGGAGAGTTAGGTAAAGGGTTAGGTTTTTGGCATAGTTAGGGTTTTGGTAGGTCTAGGGGGGCGCTCCACATGTGTGGAGTGTCTTTTCAAATTCCCAAGGAGCAATTCAAGGGATTTGGTTAGCTATGGGTCGAATTTCCCCTTAGGGCAAGGAAAAAAAGGGTGAAAAAGTGAATTAATAGGTTGATTTAAGTTGGGAAAAGGTTAGGATGGGTTTGGGTAGATTAGGAGAGTCTAACTTGCTCATTGCCACCTTAACATCCACTCACTAACTCAAAATTACAATGTTTTTATGATATTCTAATAATATCATCTTAGCAATTAAAATTGTTGTTTTTGACTCTAACTGACTCTAAGTGGGCTAAGACATAGCAAAACTTGCCCGACTGAGCTGAAACTTGGTCCATGGGTGTAGGGAGTGCTATTCCATTCATTTTGATCACAAATACCCCTATCTTTCTCCCAAAGACGAAGTTTTTACAATGTTTAGCTCAAAAAATAATTAATTAATTAAATTATTAAAAATTTAATTAATTAAAAAAAACCTATCTAGACTCGACGAAATTCCGTGAAACTTCAGACACTGTCTAACATGGTCATTTACAACAATCCTAAGAGGTTACCAAAAAGTGAAAACCATCAGAGCGCCTTCCACCACTTTGGAGGAAGTCAATGGAGGGAAAAACTCAAGGGAAGTCGGCCAGGAGCTTGTCTGGTCGACAACCTGAGGATAAAAAACCCCCGATGAAAGGAACTCCCCTGATGGATCACCCAAGGTACCTGACCTAACTATGATCCATGCAGACTTATTACATTATTAACCCACGCAGGGGTGCGGAAATCTCGTTTACAAAAATTTAAGTGCTAGGGTATCAGATACCCAAGTAGAACCATAACTGTCTTCGTCATAGATAAACATCATGATACATGAGTTGACCCCTGTGTTGAATAAGCGGTCAACACCGCCCTCAACCGCTTAATCTCTGTGCTAGTTACATCTTCGATACACGTCTCAGCTGTTGATCCGGGCCGCTTTCAGGATCGACAGTCTGTTGGGTTTTAATCTTCATATCTCCGCTATTTCGTTCATACGCTGCCAGGTATAGTTGGGTCCTCCAAAATGTCACAGCTCTGTGGTGATTTAATCTTTCATTAAAATTCTGAAACTCGGACACCATCTGGGAATTATATGGTGATAACATAGGGTAAAGCATTCCATAATTAAGAAAAACAATCAAGCAGATAGCTTTCCTTAGGAATGCATGCATGCATAATAGTGATGGTAAAAATAGAAAGTCTAAAATAGAACTAGTCAGTTAACTCCCACTGAACTAGTGTGTTGAAAATAGAAATTTCTCCAACACAAGGTCCCCTTTCAATGGCTCTTTTCTTCAACACACACATTTTTTCTCCAATGCCTTGAATGAATAAGATCCATAATCTGACTTGAAGAATTGAAGCAAAGTTCTCAAACATAATCTTGAAGTAGAACTCTCCATGCAAATCTTAGCCTATTCAACCTTAGCCTTTTCCATGAGAGATCCTGCTTTATATAGTGTGAAAGAGAGATGGATGATGAGATTAGGATGATCCCACCAAATATGAAAAGCGAGTAAGATCCAAACCAATCGGAGGCCACCTCACCTTCTAGAACATTCGTGAAATTTGACTTTTCCTATGCTTTAAGTATCGTCACACCCTATGCACAAGCAACATGCGACGACGTCGTAGTCCAGGTTTAGCACAAAGTGTGATGATCAGGCATTGTCACACCCCATGTATAGGGAAAGGTGCAACGACCTTCCTTGATATGGTTTTTGAAAGAGGAAAGCAAATCACTTTTCTAATGAAGAAAGTCTTCTTTTAATATTTTCAGGGAACATGAACACATGTTGTCAGTTGACCACTGAGGTGACCAAAATAATGTGTAACATAATGCCCCCCAAAGTATGAAGCTGGAACTCATGATAGTTGAAATACTTTGTAGAATGTGTGTGTCGAAAACAAGAAGTGCATCGATCGAGAACCTGCAAACAATCAAGCATTTGCATAATAATATACCATTTTCTGAGGTAGGCATTCCCATGCTCAGACTGCAAGTGACTCTAATAATAAGTGTCAAGTGATTCATGGCCACTAAACATACATTGTGAATCCATGTCATCATGAGTCGGCATAGCCACCAGGAATACACTGTGGATCTATGCTCTAAAAGAATTCAAACTCGGACATAGCCACGAGACATACACAGTGGATCTATGTGTCAGTACAAATTCATGAATACTCCATCACAACCTGGACCAAAATGATAAGATCCGGGGTCTTCATTTCCATTGTCTCTAAGTACGAATCTAGCCATGTGATTATAGGTGTCAAAGTTGAACATGGTAGAAACCACTTGATTACCGGTCATTAATGAAAACCGTTAACAAGTGCGAGGGAAATCACAATTGATGTCAATGACTCCCAAGGTACCCTAGTACAATCCAATGAATGTGAATAAATGAGTTGAAGTTGAACTCTCGATGGAATCTTCCAATCAGGGGTCAATGATGTGAACCCACTGTTGAAAGAGAAGAAACCTGCCATTGAGGCATGCGGGCTCTAAGGTACTAAATGATTTCTAAGTCTTGTTCCCGGATAATGAGTTGAAATCGACAGGAAAAGACTTGTCACAAGAGGGGCTTGATATATTCCCCATCAATGACACAAAATATGTAACAGATTTGAAGTAGATCAAAGTATAAAGTGATTCAGAACTGACTCATGGAAGGTCGACATGGTAGAAAATTTATAACTGCATATGGTCGACTCGATAGAAGGCTTGTTCAGGTTGGACTTCTCGTGAACATATGAACGACACGACAGTTGTCTTGGCAGCATTGACTCAAGGAGGACCCAACATATGAATTTGTGGATGGTTAAATGAGAGACAAATGGATTTACCAACCTAGATACAATGATGAAGGGGGTGTCATGTTCAAGAGCGACTATTACTGCCACTAACACAAATACAGAGACACATTTATTTCCCAATTTCCCCCCACCATTTCTGGAGAGTACCTCTTTACTTTTACGCAATCTCGAAGGAGGATAACATATTCTTGTAGATGTAAGTTCATCCTTCAGACGAGTCCCTTAGAGTATGTTTAACGAACTATAAGAAGGAGTGGTTCGATCCCATATGGGTCTTTCGATGTTTGTTTAATGAGTCCACAAAAATAAAACTCAGGGGTTTTTCAATTTTAGAGAGTCTGAAAAACACTTAAAGATAATTCCATTAGGTCCTTTTTCGTAATTTAGTCTGATGAGACCAAAAAAGAGATAACCTACCGCTCATCAAACGTTTTCTTCAAATAATTTTACGAGCGTGAAAAGAATAAGGTCAATCAACCATCTGTTCATGTTTTAGGGAGCTTGAAAAGAGCTTAAAGGATACTCCATAGGTTTCATTTTTTCGTATTGCCAATATGAGTTCGAAAAATTGGCAAAAGACTACTTGATTACATTCTCATGGTTTCATGAGTGTGAGAAAGAATTAAGACTATGCTCAGAGTTTTTCCTGAAAAATTCTAAAAGGATCTGTACATGGGAAAAAATATACAAAAAAAAAACGAAAGGGGTGGACCCTTGCTCCAACGTCTCATCTCTAGACTTATTAATCTGCAAAACTCAACACTTGTCAAGTTGTTAAGATTTTAGGGCATGGATACAATATAAAAATAATATAATTTTGAAAAAAAAAATGATAAAAGTCAAATAAAATAGGCCAAAAACACCATTTTACCATTTCATTTGCAAGTTTACCCAAATAGTACTCCAAAGCCCTTTTTCAACCTGAACTTCAACTATCGATTGCAGAGCGTGTGGTGGGTCATTTCACGAATTGTCTTCGTCAAACATGTAATCTCCTTCCTCCTTCATCTTTTCATGGTTTCAAAATGATTTTTATTGGTCAAATTTGCGTGTTGGGTCAATTTTATTGGGCTACATGCGCATTGAGATTGCCGCAGGTGCCCTATATCGTGAACTGCGATGATCTAGGATCGTCGCGGGTGACCCTATAGGCAGGGTGTGACGACATTGCACTGCACGAATGCATAGCTCTGCGATGACCACAACCAAAAATTTAAAAAAGATAAAGCTAACTAGAAAAAACCTCCAGGAAATAATTTTAAGTTTCTAATCTTATCTTATTGTTCCTTGGCAGGATTTCCTTGGTCAATATGCTAGAGTGGCGCAAGCGAGAGCATGAAGAAGAGGATTATCGCGTCAGGAATGACCCGGGGACAGTAATGGCTCTAAGGCAGTGTGGGTTACTAAAATTCTTCAGGATTCAGGGTATGAGAGCTCAGTTGAGACTACTGGATGTTGGCCCTCGACCAAGTTTTGAGGAAACATTGGTCGTGTTTGACCATTTTTGGGACTTCAGCAGGTTGGTCGAAGGCAGAGCACCCAAGAGAAGTGGAGATCGTGGCATCTCACCCATTTTGCAGGATTTTTGGATTTATGTAATGGTTATGGGATGTAGGCCCATGGGTTTACCCATGCTTAGGCCTTTTTGTAATGTATAAATATGTAGCTAGGCGATGTAAGAAAAAGGGCGGGTCATGAGCTTAGTGCATGACTAGAGTATGTTAAGACTTGCAGAGCTGAGTGCAAGTGATTGTAAGAGGCTTTGTGCCGATAGACTGTGTAAGGCTTTGTGCCTTGACCTAACTTGGGGAAGGAGGATCTGGTGAGGTGCACGCAGATCTCCTATCCTTTGCGAAGTTGGCTTTGTGCCTCTATGCACAGGAGTAGAAGAATGTAAGAAGATTGGAGGAGACTAATAAAGAAGAAGAAGAAGTTGGTGGACGTAGCCCCACATTGGGGTGAACCACGTATATCCTACGTTGATGTGCTTTGTGCAATGTTGATAATGTTGTTTATGTATTTATCTGCTTAGTACATTGATCGGATGTATAATAGATAGATCTATGGATGCTTAGTGCTTTATGAATGATGAATGTTAGATATGAGTTAATGTTATGTGCTTGGAAGTGTTTGATCTGATTACTACCATGTTGTTCAGCACTTAGGGTTTAATCTATAGTGTGAATAAGAATCATAACTTAATACATATTGTTGGCTAAGTGCTCTGTTAAGTGTTGTAATCACAGATCTATGTCCCAGCTAGGTTGTAGACACCTGAGTCCTCCAACCCCCCCTTCCTCTACCTTGGGTGAGACTTCATCTGATTCGCAGGTGTTGCCAAAAGGGCCAGTAGTTAGGGTTTTTTTGGTGTGTTGTTGAAGGGTTGAACCCTGGGTCTGCCCCTGTGCCAACAAATGGTTCTGTTGTCGGGACCTGAAACTGTGATTGTTGGGAACTGAAGAAAAGAGAAAGATCTGCGCATAGATTTGTCACTGAAGTGCGCAGTATTCTACTTGACTTGCAAAGCTTTGTGCTAAGAGAGAAGCTCGATCTGAAGAAAAAGAGGTAAGATCTTAAAGCTTTGTTCTCTGGTAAAGGTAAGATAAGTGGAAATTTTTGCTTCGAAAGTATGAATCTAGGTATGTTTGAAAGATTTTGTCATAGTCTGAAAACTAGGGCACAGCTAGAAGAAAGAGTTGATTTGAATAAATTTGATAGAGATAGTGAAAGATATGGTATTCCTATGCATAGAAAGAAATTTTGGACTAACAAGTGGATGCAAGAACCTAGAAAGCATTTTTGCAGACTGCATGTCCATCACTGTGATCCCAGTGCGCAGTATAGGAAGGGTTGGGGATCGTTTAAAAGGAAGAGAGGATTGCCAATGTGTCGTAACTGCAGAAGACCAGGACATATTGCTAAGGAATGCCCTGGTATAGGTCATATTTGTCTTTGTTGTAAAGTTATTGGTCATGAGGTTTTGGATTGTCCAAGAATGATTGTTGAAGTTGAAAAGATGAAAATGAGACAAGAAAACTACGAAGGAGGTCAAGAACCTAAGGATATGTTAAAGAACCAGAAAGAATCAAAGATTATATTATTACAGATGAAAGAAACATCGAATGATCATAGAGACATCGGTCTACCAGAGATCTTAAAAGAGAAGAAGTGCATAGAAACAAGAATAGGAGACTTCGACATAGACTATGTATTGGATGAAGAAACACATGTGAACATTATGCCAGAAAGCACTTGGGAAATTTTGGGAAAGTCTGTTATGGTTCCTTCATTGGGAAGGATAGGATTGTTTAAAGGAAAGATGATAACCCTATGTGGAAGAGTTACTAATGTACCTATGATAGCCCATGGAACATCGACCAAAGAAGAATTTGAAGTCATTAAGTTTGTTGACAACAATGCTCCTTTTGCACTTTTGTTAGGAGAGGCCTGAATTGAGAAAGATCAGATCCGAAGGAAAGCAGAGGAGGAAGCCACAGAACAGAAAAAACAAGAATTAAGGAACTTCATGACTAGAAAAATAAAGCGACTAATAGAAGAACAAGAGAATAAGTTGAAGCAACAAAGGGCCAGAGAATTAACTATCGAAGTGGAAAGAACAGAAGAAGGTTTAAAGAACCTGTCCATACAGGAAAGAAGAGCATCCACTCTGGAAATAGTAAGAGAAGAGGTATTACTTTTGAACCCTTTGAAAGACCCTCAGCAGTGCGAAGTTACTACGCTAACAAAAGATAAGAATAAAAATGGAAAGGATTCTAGAGACTCGGATCACAGGAAAGAAGGCAAGAAAGCTCAGTAAGAAGAAAGCAAAGTTCGAAAAACTACAGGAAGTTCCAGAAAAGACTTCACAGAAGGCAAGCTTGCAAAACTTGACCCTCGCCAGAATAGCATAACAACGCAGAATGGCACTTTGCCACGACGAAGCTATATGACAGTTGGAGGCATCTCAACCGTTAGAATGACGCTCCAGAACGGTTAGAATTGCAGTTATTACCAGAAATCTCGCCACTGAACCGTTGAGACCGTGCCATAATGGATGGATTTGTATTGATTGAGGCATTCTTGCTCGTTGGAGGAATCTGTTACGATGTTGCTTATTTAACCCATCGAACACTGCGCCAGGACCACTTTTTGCAAACCGATATATCTAAGCTAACAGAGAATTGATTGAATACCACGTTGTACTGTCTAGACCTCGCCATTCCTTCGATTACCTTGAGTTTTCATTCACCTACCCGAGTTATATTATTACAAGTGTAAATGTCGGGTGAGCATAACGCGCTAGAGAAATCTGTGGAAGATATTTTGATCAACCTCATGGATGAGAAAGTCATGTCTATAGGAATACAGGCATTGTTGACGGGCAGATTGCAAGCATCACCCTCAATTGACTGAGAAAATAAGCAAACACTGTGACAATCTGGCTAACGCGAAGTAGATCCCGTCGGTCTTTCCTGACTACATCTTGCCTTTGGCTGGGGCAGTTAGTTCTGACAGTGTCCTGCGTGATTTCGAGTACACGTTGATCACTGCATACCTCTCGAAGGGGATACGCGCAGTCGGACCACAGTTGGGGCTGATTCCAGCTCTCAAGATCAACGATTTCAATCTTGGAGAATGAAAGAACTATGCGATGCTCGCACCACATAAGTACCTGACAAACACGACTGGGAAGAAGCCCAAGATAGTTCCTCATCCATGGATTAAGGAGATCGTGAGATCAACGATCTTAAATGTGATGAAGATCCCCCACTTTGGCAAACATCAAAAGGTTAACGCATGCGTTAAACTCCTCATGTCGTGCTACCATGGAGGGTATATGTGGCTAAATAGGCGTGTCACTGTGGATCCGGCGTTGATCCACCTCATCACTAGATTGAGCATGCACGGACCAGACCTCAACAATTATACCTAGGGAAGGCTGCAGATTGCTCCCTGGCACAACGTATCAAGGAGGCCTATGGCGATGTAGAGAAGGGGAAGCGAGGCTACAAGGTAGCCTCCATCCAGGATGACGCAGTGTGCCTAGCTTCTCAACTGATCGCTGGAAAGATCATCGGAAAGAACATGCTCACACAAGTCACAGGGTTTGTAGTCGACCTCGCAGGGAAGTGTGTCGAAGGAATGCAGATGAACTGGGTGAGCTACCTTGTCAACGAGTTGGAGAAGGACTGTCGCGAAGTGCATGACCAAGGCTACAAATTTCACTTCAGCTGGTTGTTGATTTTAATCACATTTGTGGCCTGACAAATGTCGGAAGGAGCATCCTTCCCGAAAGTTGAGCCATCATAACCATTGGCTCCAAGGTTCACCACCTTGTGGTATACAAACGATATGGCGAAGTAGTGGCAGTCAAATGTTGTATTCCATACTTACTACATATAGCTGACACACGCCATTGAAGCATTTCTGCGGATGACACCGAATACGTTGCATCAATACAGGCCGCTAGCGAAGTTCCGCACAAACCAACACTTCATCTACATCACCGCGCGCAGCAATGAAAGTAAGGAGAAGCTACAGTCGTATTATAAATTGACCAATGAAGACATGGAAGAGATTACTAAGGAATGGCCAACTGAATTCCTTGTACCGGTCGAAGATGCAGAACTCTCCGACCTCGATATCATCGGAAGTCCTTTGGTCACCCAGACTGAGTATGATGGACAGAGCAACGCAAAGAAAAAGAAGAAAAAGGAGGAAGTGCAAGACATAGACAGTGAGGAAAAAGACAGCGCATCAAAGGAAATTGCGCCTAACTCACCTGCAGGAGAAGAAGGAGACAAAGTAAACCAAGAGGAGGGAGGGGAAGAAGAAAAGCAAGAAAAGGGCGAAGTGACACCGCCAAAGGATCCCCTTACAAAGGCTGAGACATCAATGAAAAGGAAGGTTTCTCCGTAGAAACCCTCAACACGGAAGAAGTCCCGAGCCAATAAGCCTCAGTCGAAGAACGTGCTCACAGTGGATGATGTTGATCTCATCATCGCAGTTGTCGAGGATGCTTCAAAAGACATCTTGTAGAGACATGGAGCAAAGCAGGAGTCGATGTATGAACGAATAGAGAAAGAGCTCAGAGACATCCAACAAGCTATCCATTCGAGCCGTGCAATATCTACTGCCCATTCTTCATCAGAAAGTGTAGAATTGGGGGATGAGCCCACCCAATTACATAGATTAGCAGATGCAACAGAGGCTCGACTTCGTCGAGTCCAAGAAGAAAAGGAGTAGGCTACAGAGGCTTTAAAGCAAGAAAAGGAGGAGGTCCTAGAGAAACTTTGAGTTGCGCAGTAGGAGAAAAGTGAAATTCAGGCGAAGTTCGAGCAGAACAATGCAAAGATACATGAAGAAAAATACCAACTACTCGTAGAGAAGATTGCGATCAAATAGGTAGTGACTAGAGCACTTTTCTCTGTGCCGGGTGTTATCCCCGATTTCTAGGGATAACTAGGAGATCATGTCTCGAGGCCCACAGGTCCTAGACATGGAGTATCGAGAGCAGGATTGACCTAAACATGGCCCTGGAGGGCCCATCTTTCTTCTCCCTCATCAGACTTGTCTTGTCAGTAGCAGCAACATCCATCACCTTCGGCTTGGACTTGTATCGGAGAAGACTCTTGCTCCATGAGGTAATTGGTCCAGGTATCATGGTATGTGTCATTTTTTATCATTATAACCTTTAGATA
>ML821660.1:11060-55440 GCA_009831015.1 Picea engelmannii
AAAAGAAGATGTTTCTATACTTAAAATTATGTTGTCTTCTTAAGCAACAATTGAATAATGAATATTTTTATCATGATTAAAAACTGTTTTCTTTAAATTAGCCATTTTTATTCTTTTTACGAGATTTCTATCTTCCTTTCTCTCAAGGCATCTTTCATGGAAGTGACATTTTGTCTTATCAAACCTATAGGTTACTAGTAAAATCCATCTAGAACCTTGAGTAGGTGAGTAAAGTATCTTTATAAAAGAGTAGAAAGAAGGTCCGTGTTACACACGATTTTGGTCACTCTGGTGATGTCTCTACAAGTGATGTATTCAGTCTCCCACAAGGACTTTTTGCATGAGAAAAGTGACTACTGTCGCTTTCCAAAAACACATTTTTAAGATGAGTTCCCAGGCTGCCTATATTACAGGATGAAAAAATCCTTTATTCTCATAGGCAACCCAAACTTAGGGTGCAAACTGTTTGCAGTATGCTCTATAGGTAGGGTGCGAACCTGTTTCAAAGATTGGAAAAGAGAAGAGGTCACGAAGGTTCTAGAAGGGAATCTTCTAGAAAATGAGTTGGCATTTGCAGGTTTGGAATCCTACTGAATTCTTGGATTTAGTGGGATCATCCTCATCCATTTAACCATCTTTCCTTCTCCTATATATTGAAAGGTTTTTGATGGAAAAGGTTAAGCAAGATTGACTGAAGAATTGGCGAAAAAATTGTGTGAAGAACTCTGCTTGGGTAGAAGCTTGAAGACTCTATTTGGTCTATCAAGTTGTATTGGATCTTCTTCATGCAAGTGTAGAGAAAGTGTGTGTGTTAGAACCAAGGGCCACTGAAAGGAAGCTTGTGACATCAAGGCAATCCAATTGTATCTTCTACTTTCATTTAATATAATACAGTGGCATGTCCCTTTCCCATAAAATCACTCTTATTTTATTGCATAACTCCTTGATCATATGCATAGGTTGACATTGAATATACTTTGCTATCTTCACTTTGGTTGGTTTGTGTTGTCTTGGACTTGATTTCATAAGAGCATTGGAGCGAAGAAGGAACAAAAAAACCTAAGGAAGCGATATAAAGGTATGTCACTCATTCCTTCTTAGTAGTAGATTCAATGATTGCAACTTAGGGAAAGAGTCATGTCCTGTCCTGTTTTGTTCTAGATCAAGGTGGATCTAGGGAGATATGTTAGTGTCCGCACATACCGATTTATCCGATAACAAAATTGGTGACTCCACTGGGGATACAACCCATTTTGGTGGTTTTTTCTTGACCATTTTCTCTTGACCTACCCTTTTTCATTCCCAATCAATCTCTGAGTCTTGAGAAGATCCTCACAGACTCCCTGGATCCATAAGTTCCCTCAAAACTTCTGCCATTTTTCCAAAATTTTCTTGATTACAGACCTTCTCGCACTGCACCTTTCTGTAGCCTGTGAGAATAACTGAGGTTCGCACCCCAGTGTTCATTTCAGTGCAAACTTCTCACACCCTGCCTATGTCTAGCCTGCGAGAATCCTTAATTCTTGCACTGTACCCCACTGCCAGACTGCGAAATCACTTGTAAATTTTTTGTATTAAGTCTTTTGTGTCTTCATATGCCCAGATTGGTTGGTGTGTCTGGAAAGAACTTATCTGGCTAGTGATTGAATTTATCTTGACTTCAAATCTCATGAATGATTAGTTTTCGGAAATCGAAATGTCTTCTTTTTTATTTTTTCTCAATTTTTACCACTTGACCTTTTCTTAACAAGGGTATAATCTTCGATTCTGAAATCCGAGTGCTTGTTTGGTCGGGAGACTTTGATTGGATTAAAAGTTGAGATTAATTGTCCTTTTCAATTGCTTATTACTTGGAAAATTGTTGCCCATGTGCATTTGAAGAGATTGGTCTTGTCTGTTTGTTATTTTTGTCTTCATTGAAAGATCAATTTGGGTGTTTGTTGTGTATTTCTTTTTCGTTGGTTGCTTACTTTTTCTTAATTCCATTCCTGTTGCTTGGTTTTTAATAAAAATTAAAGACATTTTTTTTAAGCAATTTTTTATTTGAAAATATTGGCATTCAAGTATTGAAAGAGAACGAATAGGGAATTTGCATTGTTGATGGTTGTTTGATATTACATTTCAGAGAAGATCATACATTGTAGTTCACATTGTTCTAGAAAACTCCTCTTTCCCTCCTATAAATAGGATTCATCGAACAAAAAATTGTATCATTCATTCCTATTTATGCATTGTTGGGTCAGAGTCTCACACAACATCGGTTTCATTTCTGTCTCCTTTTGAGTAACAACAACCTTTAATGATATTGCGCAATTTTAAAATTCAACTAGTAATTTTTTATAGGGCTCTTTTACACTAAAATTAGCTAGGCTAGAGATTTGGAATAGGTAGTGAGACACACTCTCCAAAGCACAAAATAGACAATAGTATATTATGATAAGGAGTGTCAAATTCCATTTGCAACATTTTTTCCCGGGAATCTCTTCTCACACAAGGGTCAAACCTGAGGTCGTAATGAGATTGATAGAGTTACTCACCCTGCTTTGTTGATATCGGTGTAGATATTGCACGTATTATAGGGGTCACTTGAAGGTATACCCACAATGATGAGTGGAAGCCTCTCAAGCTGATTTCGGGCTAGATACCCTGCCCTTGTGTGTGGATTAGACTGTCGATTCTTCCCCCAGGCATTATTGTTGTTGGTGGTAACCTTAGTAGCCTATCTTCTTAGGGTCTTACACAAGGTGACTATGAAGGGGTAAGTCTTCACGGTACATGGAATTGACGTTATCCAGACTCACTTGGGATCCTTGGAGGGTATACCCATGATTATGTGTGGGATCTTGCACTAGGGTGTAAGTCCGTTAAGTAGGTCGTCAACGTAAATTTTCCACCTTGGCCCATCCCCTTCTTGTCTCGTCGTTGCGAAGTTGGATTTCATCACCAACTAGTGACTTCAGAATTAGAAGGTCTTGTTTGCTTGGTTTTGCTTCCTATATTTTATTAGCGCATGTTGTTTGTTTACCCAAGTTGGCCATAGAATTTCTTTCGTAAAATTCTAACTCGATCACAATTGACCCTCCATGCCGTTCACGTAGAATGCAAGGCCTACCCCCATAATATCTGGAAGGTTCTCAACCCTTGCCTACCAACTCACCAGAGGGATCTCCTTAACGGAGTGAAGTCCAAGACATTGCCACTCCACCAATGGAAATAACTAACTCTTTAGAATGGTTTCGAATGACCAATTCTTGAGAGGACTTTCGACTTCCTCCAGACTCCGGGAGACGTATTGTGCGAGTGAATTCTTCTGGAGATATAGTTGTTCAATATTCTGGATCACCAACCGAACTTTTCATAGGACCTGAGGGTGAATATCCTTTTTGGACTACTGGCATTTTTAGATGGGATCTCTTTGGCTCAGGAGCAGGTGTTGATATCACTGTCGCACCTGAGTTGCCCAAAACATCTGATCCAGATGCAGTACCTTTTACTACTACCTATTATTTTCCTGGTACAGATGCTCCGCCAGCTAACCACATCTTGACTATCCCTCTACAAACTGTCCATTACACAATGGTCCCAGATACTAGGAGTCCTCACACCGGGATTACAACAACTAGCCAAGCCCCCATTGGCACACCGCTTTCGCCCAGATTCACCCCAACCCTTACGCCCATATATCATGCATTGAATGATTCTATTCCCACTCCTACATAAATCTCATCCGAGACTCCTGGAATTTCCACTTCTTCTGGGCACCATCTCATTCCTGGTTTTATTCTGACACTTCCTCGACCCCCTTTCAGAGGACCTCTTCCATCCTCTATCAGAGGCACCGTCCCTAGTGGCACCATCCCGTCTTTCACACCTAATTACCAGATTCCTTTTGGTGGACAATTTCACCAAGGAGGCCAAACCCAATCCCCTTTTGCAGGACAAATACCAACTGGGACGCAACCCTCGATCGAAGGGCAACCCCCATTGACCCCACCCTATGGACAAAACATACCTCCATCCTTGGCCCAGTATTGGAATTATCTTATACAACATATTCCTCACTCGACTGGGGGCTAACAACCTCAAGCTAGCTCCATCATACCCCCTAGTATAGGCCAACCGTATCCAAGCACGTCTAATCCTATTTGGGGCTTGAACGCTCAACCCCATGCCCCTGTTCAAGGATTCAACCCTATGAATTACTTGCCTCCACACCAACCACCGAATCTGCCCAGATCTTCGCATTATATGCAAACTGCTTATGGTCCCACTGGTCTACTAATGAGACTTCCTCCCCAAAGTCACCAGTACCCACATGTGAATAGACAGTTACCCTTCTTAGCCACCCTGGACCTCCCTGATTTGTCGAGGATTTTAAATGATCTGATCCGTCACTCTCCTCAATGGCCCACCATACCGACCAAACTACCATCCAACATCCCTAAATTTGATGGTAAATTAGGAGAGGACCCGAACAATCATGTAATGACGTTTCACCTTTGGTGCTCATCCAACTCCTTGATGGATGACTCTATTCGTTTACACCTTTTTCAGCGAACCCTCAGAGGTTTTGCCGCGAAGTGGTATATAGAATTACCACGAGGATTCTTCACCAACTTCAACACCCTTGCTATGGCTTTCCTCACCCACTACCAGTTACCAATCCGCTACAAAACGAGAAGCGAGATTTTGATTTCTTTCAAAAAAACCAAAGCCACTCATATCTCTGATCACATTCATGAGTGGCAACGGAGACGACGTCTCATCAAAATTGAACTTCCCGATCAGTTGCTGGAAGAGTGGTTCACGAAATCATTCGTGAACAACATCGCTCATGACATCACCATGGGTGGAGTTGTCACAGAAGAACAGGCAATCAGTCATGCTTAATACCTCGACCTCGTTTATTCACAAACAGGGACTCTTTACGAATTACTCCCTGATGCATCTCGTCCTTCTACTTCCGCTACTTCAACTACTCCTACTACTTCTCATGCAGCTAATGGTGTGATAGGCACTTTCCATGCCCAATCTCATTCCGTCCAAACCTCTAGCAACAACCCCAAACCCATTTCTTCTAATGTTCAAAATGCTTTGTCTCCTACCCCTCCCACCGGCAAGACTTCTGAGGTAAACTCTGTTCAATCTACCCCCGTCGGAAAAAATAAATCCAAAAAGGGAAAGGGTAAGAACAAGGAGGATAAAAATAATTTGCAATCTGAGAAAACCAAAACACCACCTGTTGATGATAGGGATAAGCGCAAACCCCGATACCCTTGTCTTATCTGTGGTGATGATCACTACACTAAGGATTGTCCACAACGAGCCAAGGTTACTAATTTCCTTCAAGGGACCGCGAAACCCCCCACTCCAGATGTATTGTCACAACCCTTCCCCTCTCAACAACAGGCCCAATTGGTCATTCACGACCAACCTTCTGCCTCCAATAGATCCTATGTCTTAATGTGTACAGGTCATTCAAAGCAGAATGACATCACACTTACCACTCAAGCCAAATATTATTCTTCCTCCAAAGAGAAGGTTGATGCAATACCTCCTTCGTTGGTCCAACCATCTCCCACGACTCCACCTACCAACGATCCTCTTCATCTCAAATGACCGAGCCTAGATACAGTTCTTCGCCCTCACCCAAAGGGTGTTGTTCGAAAATCAGCTTTTAATCCTCATGAACATGCTGCCCATAACTATAGTTGGCCCAAGCACCGTCCATGATGTCAACCCTCAAAGTCCTTCAGACTTGTCCTATACAATGGGAGGCACTGTTGAAAGATATTGGTGGAATCGATCCTACGGATACAAATTTAATAATTTTTGACTTGGAAGATCACATTCCAAGGTTACCCCCTCAACTCACATTCCAAATACAAGTTATTGTCTATGAGAAAAATATTTGTAGAACATTTATTGATGAGGGTGCCTCGATGTGTGTCATGTCTATTAGCTGCTGGAAAGCCATCGACTCTCCTCCTTTGACTGAATCCCACAACATGCTCAAAGCCTTCAATGGCTCTAGTTTTAACCCTTACGATGTCCTCCCTTCATTGCCTATTACATTAGAAGGAAAAATGGACAACGTTGAAGTGGAGGTCTTTAATGCTCCTCTCGATTACAACCTTCTACTTGGTCATAGCTGGATCGATTCCATGCGTCTAGTTGTGTCCACTCTTTTCCATGTCATGCATTTCCCACATCAAGGAAAAGTAGTTACCGTATACCAATTAGCCTTCTTTCACTCTGATGCACGTACTAGCAACATACCTTTCATTGCAAACCCCCCTGGATATGAGAACGTCGATGTGGGTCTTCTTAAAGATTCCTCTTTGATGGGTACTTTTCCCATCCCACCACTCGATGTTCCACACCCATTTGTCACCTCGATCAACATGATCTCCACCTCTGTTCATGGAACCCCTGCGTCTTACGACCCATGGATGGTACCCAACCCCGACGATCATCTTCGTTATGGAAACGAAATGCCTTTGAGTCCGGTCGAATCTGCTTATCAAGACATTCAATCGGCAATCCCGTCTCTTAGTGATTTATCTCCAGATCCATTCCACATAATTTTTCCTATAGACGAGATGATTATGTCTGTTATGTTCGTAGAAGATACCCATTTGGACGATGGAAATCATCGTTCCATCCTCTTCCTGGAACAACGCACCATAGAGGGTTACCAATGACTCTCGACCTCGTCGACTGTTCCCGAGTCTACACATGATATGTTCTACGAAGGGAACTTAAGTAATATCTCACCCACCATCCCCCTTGACATATCCATAAAACCTGGAGTTGTCAAAAATGTGCATATTGGAGCTTCGTGTTCCCATGACGAAGTTGTCAACTACAAGTCTCTTTTCCAAGAATTTCA
The DNA here is from genome assembly GCA_009831015.1 of Picea engelmannii. Classification (NCBI taxonomy): domain Eukaryota; kingdom Viridiplantae; phylum Streptophyta; class Pinopsida; order Pinales; family Pinaceae; genus Picea; species Picea engelmannii. The sequence continues at coordinate 17,953 of ML821660.1, forward strand.
TGACGTCTTCACATGGAGCTATGAAGAAATGTCGGGGATTGACCCTGACATTGTGGTACATGAAATTAAGACATACCAGGGTGCTAAACCCGTCCGAAAATGACTTCGTCCAGTCCACCTACATAAAGCAACCGCTATTAATCTTGAAGTTGAGAAACTTCTCAAAGCTGGCTTTATTTATCCCGTGGCTCTAACTGACTGGGTTTCCAATCTTGTTCTGATTGACAAGAAACAAGGCACAATCCGTGTGTGCGTTGATTATAGAGTCATTAACAAAGATTGTCCTAAAGATAACTTTCCTAGCCCCTTCATTGACCAGATCCTCGACGATTGTGGCAGAAGTGAAATCTTCTCTCTGATGGATGGTTTCTTCGGATATAATCAAATCAATATCGTCACTGTGGACCAACACAAGACCGCTTTTATTTGTCCTTGGGGCACTTTCACCTATCAGAAACTTCCATTCGGTTTAAAGAATGTCGGCACAACTTTTCAACGTGCTATGTCTTACGCATTTCATGATATAAAGCACATTGTGAAGCCATATCTAGATGACTTACCGGATCATTCCATGCGTTGTGTAGATCATCCAATACACCTCCGTGCCATTTTCCTTTGATGTTGATTTTACCATATACGCTTGAATCCCCACAAATGTGTTTTTTGCGTCGAATCTGACCGACTTCTGGGCTTTATTGTTTCATGTCAAGGGATTAGGGTAGATCGTTTGAAGGTCGAGGCGATTCTCAATCTCCCTCCTCCTTCCTCAGTTCGCCAGTTACAAAGTTTGAAAGGGAAGGCAAACTTTCTCTTTCATTTCATCCCAAATTATGCTCAGCTAACTCTTGGATTTACGCGACTGCTCAAGAAAGGTTCTGAGTTCATATGAGATACCATTACCACCAAAGCTTTTGAATCTTTGAGACTGTCTTTGACACGTACCCCACTACTCTTCCCACTTGATTATAGTCAGGATTATTTCCTTTACCTTACAGCCTCAGACTATACCGTCGCTATGGTTCTCGTCTAGGAGGATGATTCTCATGACGAACATGTCATCTATTACTTGAGTCGGAGTCTCACGGCTACCGAAACCAAGTATTTACATGTTGAAAAACTGGCCTTGGCAGCCGTCCAAGCTGTTCAACGTTTTCGACACTATATCCTTTTTCACAAGACTACGGTAATTTCTAACTGCAACCCTATGCAACACATTCTTACACGCCAATTGCTAGGGGGAAAATACTCCAAATGGATCGTAATACTCCAAGAGTTTGACTTAGAATTCGAACATGCTAAGTCTAGGAAATCCTTGGTGTTTGCCGAGTTGATATGCGACCTTCCCTGCTCTGAGATGGAAAATGTAGCAACAGCTTCATTACCCGATGAATCCCTTTTCTTGATTAGTTCTGATGACCTTTGGTATAGAGATATCATCATATATCTCTAGAACCAGACTTTCTGGCCCAATTTGTCTAGCACTAACTGCCATCGAATACGCTACCAAGCCCGTCAGTATATTATCCTCGGTGATACTCTTTATCATCATGGGATTGACTCTGTTTTTTGACGCTACCTCACATTTGACGGAGTCGAGAAATCCCCAATGACTGTCATTCTAGAGCCTGTGGTGGTCACATGTCTGGGTATGCTACTTCCCAGAAGATCTTACGAGCAGGTTATTTTTGGCCTTCTTTATTCAACGATTGTATAATTGTCGTCCAAAAATGCCACGCTTTCCAAACCTACAACAATAAAATACGATCATACCTTGCTCCTCTACACCCTGTGGTCTCCATTGGTACTTTTGTGAAATGGGGTATCGATTTCATGACATGTCACCCTCACTCGGACAGGGGGCATGGATACATTATTGTAGCCATAGATTATTTTACGAAATGGGCTGAGGCGATGCCAACATTCGACAATACCGAAAGGACTGCAACATTATTTATATTCAATCACATTATTTCTCGGTTTGGTGTTCCTCAAGCTATTGTTATTGAACACGATAGCCACTTCAGAAAATTCATGATGTCTGAACTCACTGAAAAGTTGAGTCTTCGCCATGACAATTCAACACCCTATTACCCACAAGCCAATGACCAAGTTGAAGCAATAAACAAAATCCTCATTACCATGCTTCGATGAATTATAGGGATTCACAAAACGAGTTGGCACACTATGTTGTTTTCATCATTGTGGGCTTACCGGACATTTGTTAATTCTACTACTGGGTTTACATCATTCCAGTTAGTCTATGGTGTAGAAGCCATCTGGCCGATTGAATGTGAGATACCTTCCCTAAAACTAGCCGTCAAACTTCTCCCAAACACTTCTGCCAAAGAAGAACGTTTATTTTATCTCATGAAATTAGATGAAACCCGTTGTGACGCCACCCTAGTTATAGAAGCCCAGAAGAAACATGTCAAAGCCCAATACGACAAACATGTCAAGCCACAGGTTTTCTCCGAAGGTGATTTGGTTCTCCCTTACGAACAAGATCGAGATATGCTAGGAGACGAAAAATTTTAAGCTATGTGGTGAGGTCCTTATATCATCAGACGAGTTTTGGAGAAAGGATCTTACAAGTTAGTGGATTAAGACGATATCTCTTTGAGTGAACCCATAAATGGATTATACTTAAGGAAGTACTATGCTTAAGACCACCTGTGCATGAGTGCTTGTATTTTAATGCATCATACTTTTTGTTACTTTAGTATGCTTTTTTCGTTATTTGATCTCTGTGCTCGACCACTTATCTTGCATTATGCTTGGTTTCCATATGTCGGAGTCTTTGCCACCCCACATTGGCTTCGCTAATGGTGCTAGCCATAGTACTCAGAACCTTGCTTCTGCTGCATGGGCAATTTATTCCTCTACAAACGAACTTATCAGTCTACGAGGTGTGTGCCTCGGTTGTGCGATCAATAATATTGCAGAATATAGTGTCGTCATCGAATTGTTGATTGATGTTATTTTGCTTGATATCCACCACCTGGTTATATGACTCGATTCACAGTTAGTAGTACTACAGTTAGGTAATGTCTATGCTATCCAAAGTCCTACTTTATTACGGGTATATTTATGAATTCACCTCTTGGAACATTATTTTGATTATATTGAGTATCAACACATTCCTAGATGTCTAAATATATTGAATGATGCATTAGCTAACTATGTGTTAGAAAGACATTTGGGAAATTTATAAACCAATCACACATCACATGTATAACACAACACAAAATAAGCCGGTAGAAGCCGTATATATGTATATAATGATCAAAAGTTTTTACAAAAAGTTTCTATCCAAGGATCAAAATCTCAAAATATGAAGCCCATATATTCTAAAAAGTAGCGTCACGGATGATGCTCACGATAACACACAACTACTTGGTCTACCCTATCGAGCAGTCGATTGAGAGACTTGGACACGCCCACAGTATGGCGCTGGTAAGATCTTAGAATCTCCCCAATAGCAATATCTGGGACATCCACGATCAACCCCTCCAAGTTATGCTCCATTGCCTCGTAGTCTTCGACATCCCATATCACTAGTGGAGCCGCTTCTCCTCGCCTTTCAATGGGAGACGTTCCTGGAGGTTGATATGGCCCCACACCTATGTCATCAAAAATAATTTTTTTGATTAGTTCTTGGATAAACATAAAAACATTTCATATGATAAAATTTGCAAAAACATTTAAAAAGAACAAAATGTGTACTTCTTACCTAATTCACCCCACTAAGCATCCTCATGCAGGGCCAAATCCGGATCCCCTCAGAAATCCAAACCAACATATGCGTAGTCGTCGATCATCGGCATCTGGGGCCTCAACTAGTCAAAAAATGAATCATTATACTTGATTATAGGCCCTGCTACATGTCGAGCCATGAGGTTGCACCACTTCAACATCCTTGGATCTTGTGGGGCTGGTAAACCCCAATCAACCTATAATTGTAGTAGTGGGACCCTCTTGAGGAAGAATGACACCAAAAGTGATCCGTAGCCAAACTGCTTCAAGTCACCCTTTCTGCACTTCGTCAATTGTCTCTTCATACTGCGGAGAACTACATCCAACCAGTTGAAGACCCGAGGCTCTGTGCACTCTATGTCATATTGGAAATAGCTCTAGAGAGCCATGTGTGGAGCCGCGCTCCTAGCCATGCGTGCAATAGTAAACAAGATGGTCAGTAGGGTCAAATCTTGGACCCCCAAAATGGAAACCATACCCTTGCTTCTCTCTGCCTCGAGAACACAATATTGGTGACAACACTCACTCATAAGGAGCCCACCACCTCTGCCTCCAGTCAAAGTAGCATGGTATCCACGCCGTGACAACCCCATCAGAAAATAGATATCCTCGATATCTAGGGTCAGCGTATGGACTCCCACGAGAAATAACTGTTGGTCCATGCCCCACATGTGGACCAGGTATTCCACCAACCTGAGTTGGGCTCTCATGCCCAAAATCCTGAAAATTTTTAATAGCCCACAGTCCTAGAGGGCAGGGACTGTACTCGGGTCATTCTTGACAATGGCATCATCCTCCTCATGTTTCCTTTCTCTCCATTCCAACATTGTGATGGTCAAACACCTTTAAAAGAGCCATGATAGGGAAGTCAACAACTTGTTTTAAAATCTTGCATAATATTTATTGACCAAAACCTTACTTCAAAATTCATTTTTCGGCCCTCGCAGGTGAGCCTTTTGCACAATGCGATATTCTCACAGGTGCCCTAAAGGCCACCTGCGAGAATCCTAGATTCTTGCAGGTCACGCATGGCCCACCTGTGAGAATTCTTGGGTGCATGTTCTGACCCTAAAATGGACTCAAAACCCAAAAAAATGCCAACAAAAACCAAAAATAAACCATGGAAAAGTTAGAGAATCAAGAGAATACCTCGTTGGCTGAGACGGTTCACTGAATGATCGCTTCTGCCTCCCGCAATCGAGAAAATAAATTTGGGGGAAAATGAGGTGTGTTGGACAAGTTTTTGGCAAAGTCACAATGAAATGGTAAAAATCCCTTTTTACCCATATTTATTCACTTTTTACTATTTTTCATTGATTTTTTACATTATTTTCATTACTTTGTCTATAAAAACTAATACCCTAATAACCTTGTGAGTGTGGTTTTTCACAGATATCACAACTTCGAAGTCCGAATGAGGGGGTATGAGTTTTTTTTCTTTTGTCGCATGTACGACTACTTTTTTAGGGTCTTTTTAGAAAAAACCTCGAGCTCAGTCTTCGTTTGTTCTCACGCTAAAAAATATTTGAGAACGTAACCGAGTATACTTTTTCTCTCCTTTTCGTACTCATCATGGTAACATGAATACGATGAACTTTAAGGAGTATCCTTTAATCTCTTTTCACGCTCCATAAAAATGAAAAGATGGATGAGCGATCTTGTTCTTTTCACGCTCGTTAAAGTATTTGAAAAAATGTTCGACGGACAATAGTTTATCACTTTTTCGGTCTCGTCGAACTCTTTTATGAAAAAGGAACTGGGAGAGTTCTCTTTAAGTGTTTTTCGGACTCACAAAACATGAAAAACCCCAACATTTTCTATCCTTGGACTTGTTAAACAAACATTGAAATACCCACAATGGGACCGAATCACTCCTTCCTAGGGTTCGTTAAACATACTCCGAGGGACTCATCTGAAGGATGAGATTACATCAACAAGCATGTGTTATCCTCCTCAAGCTTGTGTAAAAATAAAGAGGTACTCGCCAGAAATGGTGGGGGAAATTTTGGGAAAGGGATGTGTTTTCGTATTCATATTAATGGCAGTAAGAATCTCTCTTGAACATGACAACCCCTATTCATCATTTGAATCTAGGTTGGGAAATTCATTTGTCTCTCGTTCGACTTGTTACAAGGTCATATCTTGGGTCGTCTTTGAGTCAGTGCTGCCAAGTCCTTGGTCGTGTCGTTCATATGTTCAAGAGAAGTTCACATGAGCCCTCTATTGAGTCGGCCATCTGCAGTTGTCCATTCTTACTGTGTCGATCTTCCATGTGTCTGTTTCAACCCGTATTCATACTTTGTTTCATCCTGAAAATTTGTTACTTATTTCATGTCATTGATGGGGGATACATCAAGGCCCTCCTGTGACGAGTCTTGTTCCATCGACTCCAACTCATTATCCATACATGAGACTTAGAAATCATTTAGTACCTTGGAACCTACATGCCTTAATGGTAGGTCTCTTCGCTTTCGACAGGGGTTTCACATCATTGATCCCTAATCGAGAGATTCCGCTGAGTGCTCAACTTCATCTCCTGCATTCACATTCGTTCGGATTGTTCTTTGATACCTTGGGAGTCATTGACATCAATGGTGATTTCCCTCGCACTTGTTAAGGGTTTTCATCAATGACTGGTAATCAAGTGGTTTCTACCATGTTTGACTTCAACACATGTAATCACATGGTTAGATTCGTACTTTTAGGTGACGGGATTGAAGATCCTAGGTCTCATATTTTTGATCCAGGATGCGATGGAGTATGTATGATATGTATCGGCAGATAGATCCACTTTGTATGTCATGTGGCTATGTCATCTTAACTCAAGTCTTCTCACATAGATCCACAATGTATTCCTAGTGGCTATGTAGCATTATGATGGCATGGATCCACAATGTATGATTGGTGGCCATGACCTACGTTTATGATTCCATTCATTTGTGATCCGAGCCTGGGAATTCCTACCTTAGAACTGGTATTATATTCTACAGATACTTGGTTGTTTACAGGTTTTCGATTAAGTGTGCTCCTTGTTTCTAACACACACACGCATTTTATAAAGTATTTTGGCTGTCACAAATTCTGGCCTCATACTTTGGGGGGCATTCTGTTACACACAATTTTGGTCACTCTGGTGATGTCTCTACAAGTGATGTATTCAGGATCCCACAAGGACTTTTTGCCTAAGAAAAGTGACTGTTGTCTCCTTCCAAAAAGACATTTTTAAGATGAGTTCACAGGATTCCTATATTAAAGGATGCGGAAATCCTTCATTCTCGCAGACAACCCAAACTTAGGGTGTGAACTGTTCAAAGTCTACTCTATAGGCAAGGTGTGAACCTATTTCAAAGCTTGGAAAAGAGAAGAGGTCATGAAGGTTCTATAAGGGAATCTTCTAGAAAATGAGTTGGCATTCGCATGGTTGGTATTCTACTGACTTCTCAGATTTAGTGGGATCATCCTCATCCATTTAACCATCTCTCCTTCTCCTATATATTGAAAGGTTTCTCATGGAAAAGGTTAAGCAAGATTGAATGAAGAATTGGTGAAAGAATTGTGTGAATAACTCTGCTTGGATAGAAGCTTGAAGACTCTATTTGGTCTATCAAGTTGTATTGGATCTTCTTCATGCAAGTGTAGAGCAAGTGTGTGTGTTGGAACCAAGGGTCACTGAAAGGAAGCTTGCGACATCAAGACGATCTGGTTGTATCTTCTACTTTCATTTAATATAATACAGCGACATGTCCCTTTCCCATAAAATCACTCTTATTTTATTGCATCACTCCTTGATCATATGCATAGGTTGACATTGAATATAATTTTCTATCTTCACTTTGGTTGGTTTGTGTTGTCTTGGACCTGATTTCACAAGAGCACCAGAGCGAAGCGGGAACAACAAACACCTAAGGAAGCGATATAAAGGTATGTCACTCATTCCTTCTTAGTAGTAGATTCAATGATTGCAACTTAGGGAAAGATTCATGTCCAGTATTGTTTTGTTCTAGATCCAGGTGGATCTAGGGAGATCTGTTAGTGTCCGCACCTACCGATTTATCCGATAACAACCTGACTAGCGGTTGACCACGAAAACATCAATATAACTTCAAATGGAAGAAAGTGAGTAGGGACTATAGATACCTTTCTGTTATTTTCCAATGGTACCATCCACCACAAATTAAAAATGCTTGACTATACTATATCTTTAGATTGGCTACGCCCACTTAAGTAACCCTTACATCAGGAAAATCTATAAGAAACGCATAAAGAAGAATCATCCTCCAACTCAAATACCATCCCAGTCCATAAAACGATTTTCAGAGCTGCCTCCCCATATGCCTGCAAAAAGAAAAATTCATATACAAATCTTAAAGATGATGTTAAGGACCATTCTCTACTATAAAAAGGGTGTAAGAGGCTAACCCGTCGGGATACTAAACAGGTCTGCTGGCAGCGGGTACCGACCTATGGTATGACTAGGTAAACCTGTCGGAGTACTGAACATGCTTGCTGGTAGTGGGGAATTCTACCTAGAGAGGGTGATGATTTGACAAACAATAAATAAAGACCAATTTCTTGTCTTAAAAATTGTCCTAATGTACGAGACTACTTGTAGGCAGAACTGAAAAGAAGTATGCATGGTTAAGGGAAGGTAAAAGAACTCCATTAATCTGCCATTGGAAAATAACTTTAAGATAATCTTAAGACTCTCTTGCCTAACTCTTCTTAACTATATGTAGGATGTTCTGTCCTACAGGTGGTGCCATATTTATAACCGTCTTGTCAGGCTAATGTGTGAAATTTATCTATACACTTGGAAACTATAAATCTTAGGCTATTGGAATGATTGACCGGTTTCCTATATCTTTGATTGTGAAGTGTCACAATACTTAGGAGTGGGGGAGGGGTTTCCTGAGCTAAAACAAAATGCTAAACATTGCCCATTTGTATAGCAAGCCCACGAGAAGAGGAAGTAGGATTTCTGTCAAAGTTCTTTCATACTACCTTTTTACAATATCTCAGGCTATTATATCAACAGTCGTTTATATTGGCATGGTAAAATTTATACTCCTAACATAATTTTATGTGTATAATTAATAAGCTTACTGTGCATTATAATTTATATTATTTAATCTATGTTTATATATAATACAAGGGAAGACTGCGTACACTCAAATATTCCTTGTAACAATTACAGTTCGATGACAGAGGCAACTAAAGATGGATGTTACAATCCTATCCTCCCTCTTGTTCACCATGCCTGCCAGGAATCTTCCAATCTTAGTAATATGGGCGAATGCCCGCTTACTATGTACAGTTTTCACCTACACAGGGGACTAGATGGACTACCATATGGAGGATCAGATGGAGTGATATATGGAGGACCAGATGGAGTGGCAGATAAGGCATTGTATAAACGTTGCAACTACAAATGCGATTGTCATGCTCTCGTTCAGGTATGATCATTGGGTTTGATTATATTCATTGAAGTGATGAATTAATATTACTAAAAGTGGTGTATCTATCTTTTACACTTGTTAAAAGAGAAAATTGTATTTACGATTTCATTTTATGATCATAATGTCCAAGTATTCGACTTGGACATTGATCAAATATTTTATGTGATTTTATTTAACCTCCAAGTCCAAATCATTCAAATTTTAAATACTACACAATCATGACCACGCATGGTGATTGTATATGACAAATACACCCATGATTCAACCTTTTCCATATCATTTGCATTAAGGCAAGAGCAGTCTATTCTATATCGCTCATCCTTTGCCCAATTTTGGCCTCTCGCTTATCCCTTGCTCTGCAACCATGCCAAATCGTCACGAACCTTCATCCTTTGCTGATCTATTGGCCATTCCAGAGTTCAAAGCATGTCAAGAAGTATTTCTCCACGTGGGTTGGGGGTCGTTCCTTGCCAGTCAGTAGGGGCACGATGACGACGTCTCCCTTCAATTCATTCTCGGATTTGATGGGAATTTTTCTCGCGTAGGTTCACTGGTTTTTCCAGTCTCCGAAGAGTCCATTGTTGTAGCCATGAGTTGGGGACTGATGGTTCAAGCAACATCATCTCCCACGACAGAGTTACAGCCGAGTGTTTAATCCTGAATATCAAAATGTATCTGGGGCTAAAGGGTATTCAAAAGGGTGGATTAAAGATGAGTTAATAAATCCTCTGATCGTTATCACAAGACTCATTACTTGCAAGGGTAAGTACTCCGTTTTCAAAGCCTATCATTTTCTCCTTTTGGCCCATTTTCAGTTCAACAAACCTTTGAATTTTCCCTTTTATTTTATGAAAAGTATCGAAAAGATGTCCTCCCAGGTCTGCAAAAATATGGCTAACCCTCATCACAACCTCTTCCATCATGGCCTTATTAAACTACTTGTCATCTCAGAATTAAAGAAATAGTGTAAAACTTGGGAAGACTACCTCTATCAGTTTTCGAACCCCCATCTCATAGTTAAAACAAGCAAGAAGTTGATCCATCATGGGACTATTAATCCACCTAACCCTCACTCTTATAAAACCCCAAACCCCCCAATTCATCCCATTTCATTATATGATAAAAAAGACAACAAACCTATTGCTTACCCTCCATTATCTACAAATCCTATTGGCTCTAAACAAAAGAAACTACAAGACTCGTTTCCTCCAATCCCTACAAGGAGACGAGGTGCTAACATATATAAATGGAAACCATTTTGTAGGAGCACTCGAAGCACGATTGGCCAGACCACTACAAATCTCCCAACTACCTCAGATTTTGTCCAGTTGTCCTCTGACCATGAAATCCCTCACAAGAAACTTAGAGAAGATTCTGCAAAATAATTTGAGCCTGCCAAAGATATCAAGTTTGAGCCTGTCACACCTAGTCTTCCTCAAAAGGCCATTGTTACACCCTTTCCTCAGATTCCTACACCTTATACCAAATGTGACATGCCTTCCACATCTACTAAGAAGCCTAGGCCTTCCTCTCTTGAACAATCTGATCAATTCCCAACTGTTGAGCAATTGAAAAAAGAGAATGTTCAACTGATCCAATGTTTGGCAAAACGTGAAACTGTGGATTGTCATTTTCACCATCAAAACGTTGTCCTTCAAGCAAAGGTAAATCCTCTTTAGCGTTTGGTCAATCAGATGAATACCACCAATCACAGTCTAAGGATGTAATTGAAGCATTAGAAGAGGCCTGAGTCGAAGTCTCCAGGGCATGAGGGAGAGGCCTATAAATCTAGTCTACCCCCTCCTTCATAGGTATAGCTATGTTTGGAGACCGATTTTTGTTGCAGAGGGACCTGCAAACTCTTAGGCATGGGAGAAATGATGACTCTATGTTTTGCCTATTTTGCCTTTTCCCAAATTCCTTTTTTTCACATGGAGATTATACAGTTTATGCTTTTATTAGCTCTTTTTGAAGGTATTATTAGGTTTCATCCATCAATTTGCCATGGATCAACATAAGGTATGTGTAATCCTTATTTGTGATGATTTTATGATGGTTTATCTTTAATTGAGTGAGTACAATCTATTAATATTTCTCATTTGCTTGAAACATGTAGAAAACGTGATCCAACCCTCGATCCAACCCTCAATCCATCCCTCGATATGACCCTCCATCCGGTCTTCGATCCGAGCCTCGGATTGAAGTGTAGTTGTGGGTTGGCATATCGACGATCTCTCTTTGGCAAATCCGAAACATGGGTTTTGTACCTGTTCGAGATCTCCAGATGTGGAGCTCATTACATTTAGATTTGAGCAGTTGCATTGGCCTTTATTTTGAGCTCACGAAGCTGTTGAGAATATACTGCCCATTGTCAAATTTTAATGGATTTATATTTTAGGAGAGCGTCAAAACTTTCAGTGGTCGACCTCTCAGCTATGTTACAAACTCTATAAGTACTGGGATTCTCTCAGGATGAACAAACATGATTTATATATATACAACTATTATGTTTAATTCCTCTGTAAAAACTCAGTTCTGATGTTAATATGAATGATACGCTAAGTTTGTGACTGTATATTACGTTGGAGTAGTACCATGACTTTCTGAGGGGCCCACCAGTGGTTTGGGTATCTTAATTTGTTGTATATTCATATTTTTGTATTTAACTCTCTTGTGTGCAGGTTGCTTGCTAAAATTTTATTTTGCTTACAGGTTACTCATGATTGTTTATATCTAATTGTCCATACTCTGACATCTAACATCTTTTATCTAGGTCGTGTTTTATTAACGTATATATGTTCATAGCTATCTAACTGTGCAATTATATACAAGATTTCTTTCCTAGTTTTATAAACTGTAGATTACTTCATAGTTTGGTTATTTAGGCAGTGTCTATAATAGCTACATCTACTTCATTAAGTTGTGAATTTCGATTACTTCTTGTAGATTTTCATAAATTTTTAAGTCTATTTCCAACATCAGAGTGATAGGATAAGAGGTGATTTCAAATATCTTTTGCACAAGGTTTATAGAATCTATTAATTCTGAGAATATGCATTGATATCTTCATAATGGAAAATCTCTCCATATACTGTCTTATTCATACTTTGCATATCAATGTAGAAATTAGCATCGAATTGATTCCACTTGAATTATCAGTAGTGTTAAGGTGGCATCATGATATAATTCTCCATCGTATACATAACCATTACATTTAAATGTCATCATGATGTTGTTTATTTTCAGACAGTGAGATTAGTGTAATGATAGGGTTTATTTCCTATAAGATAAGAGTAATTGTGAGTTTTGGAAGAGATGCTTTAAGAATAGAGTTCACTTTGAAGAATTTCTTTTGAAAGATAACTTGTATTTATTCAAGGATTGCTTGCTTATTCAAGAGTTTCTTGTTTAGAGTAATAACCTCACCGTTTATAGTGATAGATTGCTTTTAAAGAGTTGTTCATTTAGATTAATAAGATCATTGTTTGTAGTTAAAGATTGCTCTATACATTTAAAATATATTGTTCAACTAGATTTTAGCTTGTGTAGAGTCTTTTAAATAATCTTTTTAAATAGAATTGTAGACTGAAAATAGAATGTTGATCCTTAGGTAAAATACTTCATTTGACTAGTTAATATTTCCGTTAGTTTTCCCTTCTACCTTGACTCATACTGTGTCACAACTCTAATTCTACTTACCATGGTCGATAATTTAATTGAGGGAAATTAAGACATAAAGTTTACCCATCACCCATCATACCCAATCACATCCTATTTACATTTCCTGACATGTGTGAACTCATCAATATTATCAACCATGTCATTACCTTTATTATAACATGGAGGGCTTAAAACATCCAAGGGATCCTCTAACACTTCTTCACTTTCCAAATAAAAAAACAAAGCATCTTCAAAATATTTGAAAGGGAAGAAACTTACCGTATTCATTTCTTCTTGTGCAGGAGCATATAAGACTTGGATGGCTTCATCAAATGAAAGAGCAAGCATCAGTGCCTCGTCCTCATGAATCTCCCCTACATATTCACCTTCATAATACAGAGGGTCTATCTCGTCCAAGGATTCCCTTCCTTCTTCACCTTCTGAATCATAGAATAGGGTATCTTCAAAAACCTGAAAAGGAAAGTGACTAATATCATCTTCTTCTTCTTTTGTAGGAGGAATAGGATTTCAGATGGCTTCATCAAAGGGAGGATCACACATTAATACTTCATCATCAGGTTTGATACCTTCAGTCTCTCTTCCTTCAACTAGGTCCTCATTGTCCTCGGTAGAAGCATGAGTAAATTATTGCTCTTCCTCATGGGATTGGTAAATTTCATTATGATCCCTTTGCTCAAAATTGTTTTGATCGATGACGTGTTCCCATCGTTCCTAGAATTTACTAACAAATATCTCAAGGGAAACTAATCTCTCCAAACTAAGAGTATCTGGGTATCTTTGGGGTCATCAACTTTGATTTATGGAGTAAAGAGGTGTTCTCCCTTGAATAAGCCGATATTTTCCTCGATTCGTGTAGCCATGTGATAAGCTTCTTGGATTGTTATTGGCCATTTCTCACTGAGTATAAATCCTAAATGCACTAAGAGTGCATTGGTATAGAGGTAAACGTGGTACTTGTCTTTAGGATGATGGCTTATAGGAATTTGTTGTAACAAATTCTCAAACCTGGTATGGAATTCCTTGATAGTCTCATTCTTTGTTTGTTTCATGTATTCAAATATTTTTATTAGCATGTGGATATGCTCTAATTTAATACCCCATTTCTCGAGAAAGGTTTCTTCTAACTGGTCCATAGATGTGATACTAGCATCAGGGAGATCATCATACCATTTCCTAGCATTACCATGAAGAGTGGCAGAGAAAAGTTTCATTGTTGAATCTTCAACATCATCACTAATAGGGTGGAGTTGAAATAAATCCAAAAATTTATCCATGTGATCTTTGGCCCTAACCCCATCATTACCAGTGAATCTAGGGAGCCAATTTTCATACCTCAGAGGCATTTTTCGAGGGTAACCCATAATTTCACTCATATCTAAGGGTTTAAACTTACCCGGGTCCCATTGAGAAGCCATGATTGGATTTTTTATTAGTGGAGTCAACATATAATTCTTCTAGGGATCATCAAAGAGAAAAGAGGGAATCACCCTTAGTGGAGTTGTCAGGTAATCTTTGTGAAGTAAAGGCTTTGGGGAAAAGGCTTATCGAAAAAGTGTCGTATGGGGAAAATTGACTCGATGTTCCCCGACAATGGCGCCAATTTTTTTATCGCACAATCTATACTTTCCCAAATCCTAAAGGAAAGTAGGCCGAGATTGGCGTAACATGGAGGCAATCCTGTAACTGTCACCTCAATAGGGTACCTCTTTCTATTTAGGAGGAAGATGAATATACTCCAAGGGAGACGTCCCAAGACCTAGTGGGTTGATGAAGGGAAAATATATGAAATAAACTACACCCCTCTCTATGTCACTCAAATCAGGTTTACATCTTGAAAGTTGAAGCAAGGGGGAAGAGAGAAAGTACCTTCCCTTAACCAAGACAACATAAAACTTTATGGAAATTTACAAGCATAAATGTTGTTAGTGCGTCAACAAAACATTAAACTTGTGAAAGTAAATGCCAACTACTAAACAAGTGTATGCAACAAGTAATAAATGTATAACAACATTTAAATAAAGTGATGATAGGTGCACTATATTCCAGAAAATGTACTTATAAAGACAATATAATGAAAATTTTGAACACTTAAATGATAATTCTATGTCTTATGCAAATTCTGAATTAGTTTAGCTAGTAAATGAACTTTTACAAGCTGCCTAAGATGATTATAACAATAGTTGTAACAATAGCAAGATAAAAATGTGACACTGACAATATACCCTTCAGAAAATGTATTAAATTCTTATAAGATGTCACACTTTAACCTTTGATTGACATTACTATGTCATACACAAATTTTGGAAAGGTCCAACTAGCAAATAACCTTTAACGGGTTGTCTAAATAGAATGTAGCAAAAGAAAATCAAAAGTAATGACAACGAATAGTAAACCTTCACAAATGTACTTTATATAGGAAATTAAATGCACACTTTAGTTGTTGTAGGAAAATCTCCCTGCGGACAGGTAGATTGCCTCAAAGAGATTGATCCTAACTCTAAGACAGAAAATGCTTAACGTGGACACTAACTTCCTTTCAAATATATACAAACTAACAGATGAGAAGGAAGGAGAACATAAGTACCTCTTTATCGACGTTTGTCCCTGCACACTCCGAGTTGAGCTCCAATCCTTTGCTCCTTGCTGAGTCCTGCAGACAAACAAGGTACGACCACTTCCTACTCTATTGATATTAGCTTGAAAACAGATCTATCTATCAATGATAAGTTCATGTAACATTAGACACAAACTAGAAAGAAACAGGCCAAGCGTGTCATATTAATGAGAATAACGACAGTAGTACTTACAATCGTAGATGCGAATGCGACAGCTTCGTCAAGTCCCCTTCGTCTAACCCTTGCCTGAAAGATCCACAACCTGGATAACAGCAGCTTCACTGACCACTCTCCTTTGGCTGACTATGTGTTTCCTATGAGATCATAGGTTTCATGCTAGCAATTCTTCCCCCTTTCCACCATCATAGAGCCCGCTTATATAGGTTAAGAGGAGCTTAACCTCTTGAGTTATCTTTAGAACAAGTTGGGGAACTTCCTCCTCAGATCAGGGATCTCCTGATGAAACCAAGAATTTGAATGCAACTGCCTTCCAATCTTGAAAGATCCTCCCCTTATTCTCCTCAACGGGCCAACCATTGCCCCAGATTAGGCATCGCTCCTTCAAAAGGGATATCAGAGCACTGTAGTGCTCCCTGAGAAGGTTGAGGAGAGCACCAGCACCCTAAAGGTGGATATCGCTCCTTTAGAAGGGGAAAGGGAGAGTTATAACTCTCCTTGAAGCCTTATAGGGGAGAGCCAACGCTTCCTAGGCTGATATAAGGGAGCGCTCACCCCTAAAACCTTTGATCAAAAGCTCTCTTCATGTGTTAAGAGTTCCCTGACTTCAGTTAACCAGTTTTCCTTCTCCAAACCCATTGTATGAGATGTTTTAAGTCCCTCCTTCATGTCATCGTTAAGGTAGTATGCTTGAACAACGTTTGCGACACTTATGAACAACTTGCGACACTTGCGAAAGTTGTAAGAAAGATGTGACACTTACGACAATTGAGAGGAATATGCAACACTTATCCAGCTGAGTAAATTTGACGTGTAACAGATTTCCCCCCAAAGTATGAAGTTAGAAGATGTGAACTGATAACTAAAATGATTTGTAGACGTTCAAGCAAGGGTATAGACTCAGAGAACCTGACGGAAGCTGCACACAAACATCCAAAAAATATCATGACATGTTTCAAAACCCAAGGCAGGCATACCTATGTTTGGGTGATCAAGGCTTGCAAGATATGGCTGCCATAAAATACACTGCGGATCCATAATTGTATTGATGAAAAAGGTATAGCCACCGAAGATACAATGTGGATCTATACTTTGATGACTCAGACTAGTCGTAGCCACGAAGAATACACAGTGGATCTATGAGATGACAAGACATAGCCACGACCAATACAAAGTGGATCTATGTGACAGTGTATGTGTTCTTTGTCCAATATAAACTCCTTTGCAGCCTGGGCAAAGCATATATCAAAGTGATTATTCAACCTGGGGTCTTCTTACCAATCCCAATGTGGTATGATTCTAACCATGTGAATAGATGTCTTGATGTCGAACATGGTAGAAACCACTTGATTACCAGTCAATGGTGTGAACCATTAACAAGTGTGAGGGAAATCACCATTAATGTCAATGATTCCCAAGGTACCCTAGTACATTCCAACGAATGTGAATAGATGAGATGAAGTCAAACACCCGTGGAATCATTTGATCAGGGGTCAATGATGTAGACCTACTGTTGAACGTGAGGAGGCCTATCATTGAGGCATGCAGGTCCCAAAGTAATAATTGGTTTCTAAGTTTGATTCCCAGATAATGTGTTGAAGTCGATAGGAATAGACTCGTCGAGGGAGGGCCTTGATGTATCCCCCATCAATGACATGAAACAAACATAGAGATGTAATTGGTAGATCAAATGAACATGGATTGACATGGGTTTTGAGGCAAGATATTTGGGATGGCTGACTCTAGAGGCAGATACTTCCCTTGAACACTGAGGCACAATAGCAAAACATGACCTGGACCAAAACTGTGCAGTGGATACTGTGACTTGCGTCGGGTGACCCAAAGGAGTGAAAGGAACTCAAAGGATTGGCTCAGTGCAGAGGTTCAGCGAATTATGATACGTGCAAATGACAAAGTGCCATGTTCAAGGGCAACTCTAAGAAGTGCTGGATGATGTTCTCAAGAGACTTCTTGGCTTGCTCCTTTCAATTTTCCCCCCCATCCAGATAGATGAGTACCTCTTTTTGATTTAATGAGCTCGAGGAGGATAACACATGCTCGATATAACTCACCTTCGGTAAGTTCCTCTTCCTTTGTTTAATGAACTGGAAGAAGTAAGGGTTCGGTCCCATATGGGCCTATCGATGTGTTCTTTAACGATTCCAAAGACAGAAAACTCGAAGGTTTTTTGGGATTATAGAGTTTGGAAAAACACTTAAAAGAGAACTCTCTCAGTTCCTTTTTCGTACAGTAGTCTAACGAGACCGAAAAAGGGGTAAACTATCGCCCGAAAGACGCCCTTTCTGACCTTTTAACGAGTGTGAAAGGAAGTAAGGTCACTCGACAATCTTTTCATATTTAGAGAGTCTGAAAAGGGTTTAAAGTAGACTCCAGGGGGGTTCCTTTTTTGTGTGTTCGTGTATTCGTACGGGTCCGAAAAAGAGATAAAAGTTTACCCGGTTGCATTCTCATGTATTTATGAGCATGAGAAAGAACAAAGACTAAGCTCGGTATGCCCCCAGCTTGAAAGCTGGTGGCTTAGCTCCAGAATGATCATCAAAGACTGGAGACATGCCCCCCAAGATTCAATTAATTCACCGACTTTGAGGTTGTGACCAATTTCTGTACTAGATGGAGAAAAAGGATACAGGTGGATGAAATGAAGGTTAAAAAATGAGACCTAATGAAAGACTCGACTCGACATCTACGAGATCTGGCGAAAGACTCAACTTGAAGGGAGAGGTGATTGTTTCATTTTTTAATGAGCTTGACACAGGAAAAGAACTATGCTCAAGGTTCCAGTTTCGATCCCCAGATTGTTGTTTCATTTTTTAACGAGCTTGCTATAGAAAAGAAAACTATGCTCAAAGCCTTTGTTTCATTTTTTAATGAGCTTTCCACAAAGAAGAGAAACTATGCTCATGACCTCTATTTCATTTTTTAACGAGCTTGCCACATAGAAGAAAAACTACGCTCGTGGTTTCTTCCGGATCATGGCTTCCAAGACGATAAAGCTCTAGAAGGGTACCATGTCAAGGGACAAAACTCGATCATGGATTCCAAGAGATCTTCATCGGATGGAAGAGAATCACTCTGGAAGGAACACATGTCGAGGGTCGCGATAGGAGTAAGGAGATTAGGCTCCAATAACCCTATCGAAGAGATCACCATGTTAACTACTGGATCCAAATCGTCAGAAGTTAAAGTCATGGGATACAACGCCACATAATTGACATGCGGCAGGGGTGATACTGTCTGCATATAAGAACCACTTAGGGAGGTAACCCAATTGGGGCCGATGAGTGAAAGTTGATCAATAGTCACAATTCTTCCATTGTGAGGGAAAGATATCAGATAGAAAAGGGTGGATAAAAGAGCTTTCATAGCATAGACATAATCCTACCCAAGGAGTAAGGTGAAATCCAAGGGGTCTCGGACTACCATGACATCGATAAAGACAATTTTCCCTCCCAAAGTTATAGGAAACTAAGGAAGGATCCCTAATGGTTGACTTGTTCCTCTATTAAAAGCTAACAGATTCTATGTAACCGGTGCAAGCTGCGGACAACCCAAAGCTTACCAAGCAACAGAAGACAAAATACTAACGGACGCACCTTCCTCTATCAGCGTTTGAGGAACATCCCGACCACGAACCTGTATTGTAATATGTAAAGGAATGTGGGATGGAAGACGAGGTCCAGTTAGCACACCCTAATAAAAAAGGATGGCCTCATTACTTGGAGGGGGTTCCGCAGGAGAAGGAGGAATGCCCCCCGTCATGGTAGAGTCCGTATTAATGAGAAAAACATGGGCAGTATCGGGTTTACTCTCTAGAAGGGGAGTAGGATTGACCGATGATTGGATCGGATCAACCAATGGTGGACTTGGATAAACCACTTTAGCACTCTTCAGAGGAAGAGTGGGACTGACCGAGGAAGGGACTTGATCAGTCACTTTGACATTCCTTAATGGAGGAATGGGATCGACCGATGGCGAAACTGGATCGACCACTTTGGCACTTTTTAGAGGAAGAGTGGGACTAACCGAGGAAGGGACTAGATCAGTCACTTTGGCACTCATCAAAGGAGGAGTGGGATCGATCGATGACAGAACCGAATCGACTACTTGAGTTTCATTCTCCAAAGGAAGAATGGGGTCGACGGGTGGAAACGGATCGACCGCTTTGGTGTCATTCTCTAACGGGAGAGTGGGGTCGACCGAGGATGGAAAAACCACTTCAGTGTCACTCTTTTGATGAAGAGAGGGGTTGATCGATGACGGAACTGGATCAACCACTTGGGTTTGTGGTTCAATCGAGGAGGAAACTAGATTGACCACTTAATCAACCGGACTGATCGGGGATGGAACCGGATTGACCAGTCCATCAACCAATGATGGGTCGAAGGAAAGCTTACGATAACCTTTTGGAAGTTGAAGTTTTTCCAAAAGAGAAGAAGCCTCGTCCATGCGAGGACAAAGGTGAGAGTAATGATTACCTTTACATAACATGCAAGGGAACTTGACAGTTTTCTTCTTCTTACCAACCTGAACATCACTAGTTGATGGGGTATCATTGACATGATCGACAGAGGCCGACGACATTGAGGACCACATTTCTAAGACCTGGGTAAGACCAGGACAATCCATTAGAAAGTGGTCACCCTTACAAAGGCTGCAAGGGAATTTGGGTTTTGGATTCTTCCATTTAATCTTGTTGACCTCATCAACACTCCCAGTACTATTAACAATAACTGGTTTCTTAGAGCCAACATCTGATGTTGTTGGGGCCTTGGTCCTTTTCAGGCTCTTCTTCTTCTTATCTTTCTGTTTCTTCTTCTTCTGATCAACTTGGCTACTTTCTTTAGAGCTTGCGAAGAAGGAGAAAAGGAAGGAGATTTGATGGGCGAAGAAGGTGAAAAGTCGACATGAGGTTGATGTGTGGGTGGTGTATTGACATCCAAAGTATTAGGTGCAACTGAAAAATTGGGAGGATTTGGGATCACTGGAGTGGGGAACAACCAAACTGGTAATCCAATAGTGAGTCCTAGAAGACTCAGTGTGGCAACATATGGAGGACCAAAGTTTCCAAACGAAGGAAATGTATAAGGTTCCCCAGGAGAAGGGGTTCCTCCATTGGTACTCCCAGGATTCGATGCCATTATCACTGACTCGATCTAAGGTCCACTAAGTAAAACAAACAACACATGCTAAGAATATAAGAAGAAAACAATCAAACAAACCTTCCTATGATGAAACAACTAGTTGGTGATGAAATCCAACGTCGCAAGATCAAAATAGGAAGGGGAGGGGATAGAGCGAGTGGATCAGTTACACTGGCGACCTGCTTAACGGACTTACACCTTGGTGCAAGCTTCCATGCAGTAATTGTGGATTTAACCTCCAAGGAGCCCAAGTGAGTTTGACCAACATCTGTTCCAGGTACTGTGAGACTTGCATTCACCATCACCTTGTGTGAGACCCTAAATATTATGGCTACTAAGGTCACCAAATCGTAGTCAGCCCCTGGGCGGGAATAGTCGACAGTCCGATCCGAACGTATGGGCAGGTTATCGAGCCCGAAATCAACTAAAAGGCTTCCACACAGCAATTGTGGATTTACCTTTAAGCGATCCCCATAATACGATCTGACCAACATAATCAGTTAAACAACGGAGGGTTAGTCCCCGTATCTCACCTGAATGTGACCTTATGCGTAACCCCTGTGTGAGAGGGGGATCCTAGGCAGAATAATACGACAATTGGATTTAACTCTCCCTACCGCAAGATACTAAGTTTGTTTGATATCTTTGGAAAGTTATCCTTTCAACCTATTCCAAAGCCCTACACCTTAAACTAATGTAGGTTTGCTAACAAAGATGTAAAAAGTCTGATAAATTTTAGTTAAGCGTTGATTTTAATGGCTATTGTTTACTCAGAGGGTGTAGGAAAGTGAAATTGATGGAATGATGACTCAATTCCCAAAAATATGCATGAAATATGATAAGCAATCATTTCTTTTCAATGAATATATATTTAAGGGAAAGATAAATAATCGTTTTCACTATCAAACACTTGATAAGGAATGCCCTCAATCAATTTTGTTCTCAATCAAATCCAATATGATGCTACAACATTTCAGAAATGCAAACTAATATGCAAACTAATCATTAAGATGTACTTTTGTCGTTTGTATATGAATAATGATTAATTCAAAATAATGCTCATCTTGCTAATTATCTTTTTGGATGAATGAAAATCAGACCAACACAAGAAAGAATCATACAAAAATACACCCTCTCGTTGTGATCAAAACAAGAAGCGAAAGAAAAGAAACAATAAAAGAGAAATCAAACTTCACACCAAAGGAAAGTCGAAGAACAATGATCTTAACTAAAACCAAGTGAAAAGATATGTAGACCTTTGATGACCTTCACCAGCGTTTTTCGTTCAGTCGACGAGGAGAGAAAGACAATGCATGGGTTTTAAACTCCAAATGGCAGAAAAACTCAACAACAATAGTGAAGAAGGATACAAAATCCAAACAGTAAGATGTTTGTTCTTCAAGAAAAAGACAGATGTCAAAGATGGAAAGAAGAAGGATTGACTCACAAGATTACCCAGCAAGAGAGACACAGAGGCAAAATCCAGAAAAAACAATGCTGGAAAATTTATTGGCCAAAGGAAGGTTGGCGCTCTGTTGCCAAAGGCAAGGATCTTTGTAGCACTTTGTGTAAGGCACTCAGGGAGCACTGGCACTCTGTTAACATAGGGGCAGGGGCGCCAGGTTCAAAAACTCCCAGAAATGTCAAAAAATTCAAAAAATTGCAATTCAATTTCGACAATTAGGTTGAGTATGATGGGGTAGGGAGCCAATCAGCTCATGAAACCAATCAAAATAGGAGTGAACCAGGTCTGAAACAATCAAGGGGTAAAACTAGGTCAATGAGGAGAAATCAAAACAAGAAGATTCGACTTGAGGCTATCTCCCTAGTGGAGTCGCCAGTTTCTGTTGTAGGAAAATCTCCCTGCGGACAAGTAGATTGCCTCAAAGAGCTTGACCCTAACTCTAAGACAAAAAATGCTTAACGTGGACACTGAATTCCTTTCAAATCTATACAAACTAACACATGAGAAGGAAGGAGAACAAAAGTACCTCTTTATTGACGTTTGTCCCTGCACGCTCCGAGTTGAGCTCTGATCCTTTGCTCCTCACTGAGTCCTGCAGACAAACAAGGTACGACCACTTCCTACTCTATTGATATTAGCTTGAAAACATATCTATCTATCAATGATAAGTTCATGTAACATTAGACACAAACTAGAAAGAAACAGGCCAAGAGTGTCATATTAATGAGAATAACGACATCAGTACTTACAATCATAGATGCGAATGCGACAACTTCGTCAAGTCCCCTTCGTCTAACCCTTGCCTGAAAAATCCAAAACCTGGATAACAACATCTTCACTGACCACTCTTCTTTGTCCGACTGTGTGTTTCCTATGAGATCATAGGTTTCATTCTAGCAATTCATCCCCCTTTCGACCATCATAGAGCCTGCTTATATAGGTTAAGAGGAGCTTAACCTCTTGAGTTATCTTTAGAACAAGTTGGGGAACTTCCTCCTCAGATCAGGGATCTCCTGATGAAACCAAGAATTTGAATGCAAATGCCTTCTAATCTTGAAAGATCCTCCCCTTATTCTCCTCAATGGGCCAACCATTGCCCCAGATTAGGCAACGCTCCTTCAAAAGGGGTATCAGAGCGCTGTAACGCTCCCTGAGAAGCTTGAGGGGAACGCCAGCGCCCTAAAGGTGGAAAGCGCTCGTTTAGAGGGGGCAAGGGAGCGTTATAACGCTCCCTGAAGCCTTATAGGGGAGCGCCAATGCTTCCTAGGCTGATATAAGGGAGCGCTCACCCCTAAAACCTTTGATAAAAATCTCTCTTTAGGTGTTAAGTGTTCCTTGACTTAGGTTAACCAGTTCTCCTTCTCCAAACCCAGTGTATGAGATGTTTTAAGTGCCTCCTTAGTTTCTTCATTAAGGTAGTATTCTTGAACAACGTTTGCGACACTTATGAACAACTTGCGACACTTGCGTAAGTTGTAAGGAAGATGCGACAATTACGACAATTGAGAGGAATATGCGACACTTATCCAGCTGAGTAAATTTGACGTGTAACATTAGTTCTGATTGATTGTACCTTGCCTCATACAAATTCTGGGTTGATTTAAATGGTCAAGTGAGCTTGAGCAAGTTGCTAGATGATGGAAATAGCAATGATTATGATAGAAACAAATAAGGTCAATCTGCTAAACTAAGTTAGTGTTAGTTGTAGTTAGTAAAAGGATAAAGGTTTAAGGTTTGAGTGTTGGTTGATGATTCTTGTCAAGAGGTAAGGAATGAAGATTAGTTCCTTCTAGGGATAATGGAGTCAAAGTTGGTGGCTCTTTCTAGGGATGATAACATATGATTATGCACAAAACCTAAGAGAGAAAAGAGGTTTAGGGGGAGTAATATATCTAGTCGTCCTAGACTCTTGACCAAAAGAAGGGAGGTAGCTAGGGTGTAGGCACTTCTAGGCCCTAACACCTTCTTCTCCATAGAATTTTATGGATGGAAGTATGATGCAAAATAGCTTAACCATAACCTCTAAAGTGCTATCACTTTAGGGATCTATAGGTTGCACTAGTTACTAGACCAATTCAATGACACTTGGCAAATGAAAAGCAAGAAAGTTAACACCTTAAGTTTCTTACTTCAAGCATCAATTAAAACATGCAATTTCATAATCTTGTATGAGAAAGCAAACCATTACCATAACCATTAACAATGACAAAGTAAAAACTCTACTTACTTGCACAAATAATAATCATGAATCATGTAAAACAATGATAGATTGCCAAAATACTCCAAGAATTGATCCAAATGCCAAGAGACAAGCCTTAAAAGAGTAGCGCCTTCCTTATTTCAGCCAATAACCCTTAATAGGGAAAACATTTCGAACCTCCGCTCTTCCAAGTGAGAGTTATGATAAAATGAATGTCACTTTGTGTTTGTTTATACCAAAATTTGACCTTTAATTATTTTAGGTCAAAGTATCATGGCCGACTTGGCCAGTTTCTTTGAAATTTAAATTATGGAAAAAATAAAATAAATTTGTATGTAAATACCCTCCTATGGGTGACGCCATGCCCTTCTAGGGTGACGTTGGAACTCTATCATGGAACGTTGGGCTCAAGGAGTGAAAGGTTGGGCCTCCAAAGGCCAATACCCTGCCCACATGTGCTAATAACCTCAGGATTACTACTAAGGTGATAACCACTGCATGTAGAAACGTTCAAGGTTTTATGGGTGACATCCAGGGCCTTGAAAGTCCAACGTTTAGGTGGGAAAGGCACAATCGGCTGGGTTTATGTCCACTAAAGTGCCTCCAAAGGAAACACCCTTCTTCTTCTTGGTAGAACCCCTTCATCTTCATCCTGCCCCTTGGCTGGGGTCTCAACATCCATCAAATGGGATTTGAGCCCTCATAAAGGTCTGAGCTAGTCATCTCTCCATGTACTTATTCACTGGGCAAGGTCCTACAAAGACAACAAGTACGCCCTCCAGGGGTCAATAAGTCACATGCATCATAATATGTAAATCACTTTTAATAATTAAAACACCCAAACATGTGCATAAAAACCCCCTAAACCCAAACAAATTCTCAAAACGTTATGCAACTTGAAAAGTCTAGGGTTTAGAATGGTATCAGGGTGTCCTATTGGTCCAGTCTCCCTTAAGTCAAGTTTGTTTCCCCAGTGGAGCTTGATCCAAATCATGCAAGCGTATGAGGTGGTGAGGGAAGCATTTTTGGGCATGGGGTGCATGTGATAGCAGGTCAATGTAACGCTCACCTATGGGTGCCTTTATTGAGGGTGAGTTGCAACTTGTCAGGGATGCAAATGTTTCCTAGCACACTGATTGCCATTTATTTTTATCTTTTCTTTCTTATTTTATCTTTCTTTTTTCATGCTGCAAGGAAAGAGTTGATGGTGACCACCATGGATTGGTAACCAACTAGTGGCAATGTCACCCACAAACATTTCACGGAGATGAGAGGGTTGGCTCGTGATGAGACCCCCTTTCTCTTTGCCATGAAACCAAGAGCCATTACTCTGTATTGATGACCAGTTGGGTGGTAGTGTCATACCGCTACATGTTCCTTGTCATGATAGGCCAAGTCATGAGGAGATCTCCTATCCACCAACAAATTCCTTGAATGTTTTATTCATGTGACTCCCCTTTTCTTGCCGAGAAGCATTTCAGTGCTTTCTCTGAGATCTCTGGGCGAAAGCATCTTGAAGGTTTAAATTTGACTCTTAACTTTTTCCAGCTACATTGCCTCCTGGGCTTTTAACCCCTTCTTAGTAAATGAAAAGTAAAATATACCATAACCATTCAAAGAAAGAAAAATTTCAGATTGTCACTTACATTCACCAAGAATAATTTAGCAATATGCCCTAGTTGAAGACTTTCCTCCAAGAAAATGCCAAAATACACCAAGAGAAGCCTCCTCCAAGAGTTGCGCACCACTTAATTTTATCTAATAAGCCTTAAAGAGGTTGAATTTCAGACCTCACTTGTGTGAGTGAAATATGATGAAAAAATACAAGGGACTTTTCCCTTATTTATACAATTCAAATGACCTTTAATTATAAATTAGGTTAAAAAAACGCAGACATTGCTAGTTACATCAAAAATCCAGTTTTTTTACATAAAAATGAAAATTTAAACCCTAAAATGTGCAGAAGAGGTGACATCATTCCCTTCTAGTGTGACGTTGGGCCTCATAAGTGAGACATTGGCCTCTAGGAGCAAAATGTTAGGCCTTCCAAGGTCTCTGGATCATGCCACACATGCCACTTGGCACACAACTACCTCCATCATGTCCATATGACGCTAGGCGATGTCAAGGGTAAAAAAGGTGATGTCATGGGACTTCCAAGGCCAACGTTCAGGGAAAAAGGAAAGATCCCCCTGGGTCTAGGCCTGTCAAGGTGTCTCTGGTGGAAATTCCTCCTCTCTCTTTGGTGAAAGCCTCTGGTATATGTTTTCCCCTGGCCGAGGTCTCAACATCCATCAGGTGGGATTTTATCGCTTTGGAGGTCCAAGCTAATCATCTCCCCATATGTACCTGTCCATCAGGCATGGTCCTGCAACAACAAAAAGTACGCCCTCCATGAGCTCATAAGTCACAGGGATCATAACAATGTCAATCACATCTAATAATCAAGTTACCCAAACATGTGCATAAAACCCCCCTTTTCCCAGGAAATTGATCAAATACGTTATGATATTCTACAAGCCAACTTTGGAGAGGGTTCCAGGACATCCTATTGGGTTAAATTATCTATAGGTGTGGGGTGTTTCTTGGTGAACACCAATCTAGGTCTTGTAAGTGCATGATATGGTGTGGGAGATGTTTGGGCAAAGGGTGCAGTGATAACAGGGAAATCTAAGTCTTACATGTGGGTGCCTCTGAAGAGGGTGAGATGCACCTTGTCATGGATGCAATTTTTTACTAGCCCATTCAACGCCTTTTTACTTTTTTATCTTATTGCTTTTTATTTCAAGAGAATAGTTGGGGGACACTTCCCTTGCATGGTGACCAATGGTGACAATGTTAGCCACAATCATTTCACGGAGATGAGAAGGTTGTCTTGTGATGAGACCCCCTTTATCTTGGCTATGCCACCAAGAGCCACTACCCTGGCATGCTAACCAGATGAATAGTAGTTGCATACCGCTACATGCCCATGGACCTAATAGGCTGACTCGTGATGAGACCCCCTATCCACCAACTAGGTCTTGAGTTTTATATTTTATGGGTGCCCCATTTTCTTTCTGAGAAGCATTTTATTGATTTCTAGGGGATCCCTAGGTGAAGAATATCAAGATTTGATCTTTTGGCTTTTAAATTTTTATGGCTACTTTTACCCTCTTGACCTTTAGCCCCTTTTTCCCACAAGGCAAGGTACAACCCTTTATTATCTTGGAAAAACCAATGCTCGAACCAATGTAGGGGAAAGATGAGAGGGAGATGATGAAAAGTGATAAGTATGGTAGGAATGGATGATGACCTTTCATAAACCCACCTAGTGGAAAATCACTCCTAAGAGAACCAACTTGCTAGGGCATTCTGTCATCCCCCCTGGGTATGGATAAGTCAAAATGCAAAAATTCCAAGCACATGTCATGAATAAAAAGAGAATTAAATGCACATATTCAAATGTTTTGAGAATCAGAGTGACACATACCATGATACTTGGACTCATTACCTAATGGAGCAAGACCCACTACTACTTCAGAACCAAGCTGATGGGATGGATGTTGTTGTTATTAACAGAATGGAGGAATTGAAGAAGAAGGATGGGCCCTCCAGGGCCAGGATCGAGTCAATATGGCTCTCGGTACTCCATGTCTAGGACCTGTGGGCCTTGTTATCACACAGTTTGTAGCTAGGTCAAAAAGGCTAAAGGATAGAGGCCAAACTGGTGTAACAGGAACCTTCCCCACCCAATGTCACCTCAATGCGAAGGTTCTTTCTATTTAGGGAGGTTAACCCAGGGGAGACGTCCCCGATAACCTGGGGTTTTGAAGAGGTTAACATATAAAAATCAAGGGAAAAGCTCCTCCTCATAGGTTACCACCAAGGTCAGAAAGTCTAGCTAATCATCCAATAAATGAAGTGTATGCCCAAATGAAAACACCTGCCTGGAACAAGACAACAACAATACAATATATATGCAAGCTATGATTCAGTGGGTTAGTACTTCATGTGACTATTTGACGATAATATATAAGCAATGAAACAACATATATTAATGAGATCAACGTTTTATCAATATAGCAATGTAGAAGTATCAATTCATCAATAACTATTGAGATGACGTAATCAACAATCTATCTAATCAATCTTTTACTCAATAAATGCTTTCAATCATCATCTAATTGCTTATCATCAAATTTTGTTGTGTCAAGATGGAATAAACAAGTGTGACGTTAGCCTAGTTAGGGTTAGCTTAGTTAGTTAGGGTTTCAAAATTTAAAGTTTTGAGAGTTGGTTTGAGCACTATCACTTCAACATTGTGTGTATAATATTAGTGACTAAGGGTATATGGAGTTATTCAAGGAGATGACACAAGGTTGAAGGAGTAATAGGTTAAAGACAAGAGGGAAGGGTTCTAGAGTGCTGCAATGGTAGGGCCCTAGAATCAAAACCCTAAGGGAAAGAGGCTCACTCCGGTGTTGCTTAAGCAAGGCCTCGTGCTGTTTCCTCCTTCTTTAGGTCAAACTTGGCAAAACGGCTAGCATATGAGAAGAGATAAAACAAGAGGATCAAGTGAGGGAGAGTGTTGCAATGGAAAGGCTCTATCACTAAAACCCTAGAATATGGAGGACCCTAGGTGTATATAACCTAGGCCTGCAACGTCACCCTCCTTTTAACCTTTAAAAATCAAAGCTAGCTTAAGGGAAGGAGTGAGAAGAGTGTAGCAAAGGTTAGGCTCTTTCTTCCTTCTTAAATGGCTGAAAATTTCTCTCTAAGGGGACACGAGACAAGGACCTACTTGTGTGCTTGTCACCTAGGGTTTTAAAATCATCAAATTTATAAGTAAATGCAATAATTTTAAACCTACAACCATTCAATTAAAAAGTTTTGCAATAAAAACACTTACATATCATGATGAAAAACATATGCAAACCCTAGTTGTAAACCTTCCTTCAAGAGACATGCCAAACATGCCAATAAAATCCTTCCATCAACAAGTGTGCCTCACTTTAAAAGACCAAATACCCAAGTAGGGTGCAAAAATCAGACCTCACAAGTGTGAGTTGTGTTGTTCTGTTCAAATGAGGGAAAAATATTCTCAATATATAGTGTATCATGATCCTTTAATTAAAATTAGGTCATTAAAAATCACCGACAAGGATACAAACCAAAATCATACTCTTTTTACATTAACTGCTAAGTAAAAGACATAAATGAGCAAAAACTGAGACGTCAAGCCCCTTTGAGGGAGACGTTAGGCCCTTTTGGGGCTAGTCCAACATACAGAAGTCAAACGTTATCCCTTCCTGGGCTCCTCCAAGATGCCACATGTGCCATCCATCCTGTCAAGTGCTACACACTCAAGGAGACGTCAAGACCTCCTGGGTGACATCCTGGTCATGAAAAGGAAATTTTCCATCTGAAGTGGGTCAACCCCCTTGGGCTGGGCTCAACTAAAGTGTCTTGGGTGGAATGTCCTTCTTCTTCTCATGTGCAAAGGCTCGACCAATCACTGTCCTGTCTTTTCCCTTGATGGGGTCCCAATAACCATCTGATGGGCTCTTTAGCCCCATGGAGGTCTGAGCTAATCATCTCCCCATGTGTACTGGTCCAACTGGTACCTGTTTATCAGGCATGGTCCTACACATAAAAAGATTGCCATCCATGGGCTCATTAGTCACAAGGATCATAGCAATGTCAATCATGTTTCATCATCAATTTTATCAAATACATGCAAAAAAACCCCTGATATATCAATCAATAGCTCAAAGACATTACAATGACCTACAATACAAAGCCAAGAAAAAAGACAAAATACCCTATTGGGCTAGCATCCATAAGAAAAAGAAAGTCTCCAGAGGGTACAATCCAAGCCATGTAAAATGAGGTGATGTGGTCAAAGGATGTCCAGACATATGCGTAGAGTGAGAGAAAGGGATGCATGATATTATCTATGGGTGCCTTTGTAGAAGGTGAGATGTGCCTGTCACAGATGCAATTATTTCCAAGCCCTTTCTTGTCTTTATTCTTTCTTTTCTTATTTATTTTATTTCAAGGTCTAACTAGAGTACATTGCCTTGGCATGGTGACCAGAGATGACAGTGTTACCCACAAGCACTTTCACAGAGATGATAAGGCTGGCTTGTGATGAGACCCCCTTTCCCTTGGCCATGCAACCAAAGGTCACTGCCCTGTTGTGGTAACGAGATAATGGCAATGTCATACTGCTAGGTACCCATGAACATAATAGGTTGGCTCGTGATGAAACCCCCCATCCTCTTGGCTAGGTCTTGTTTTGTTATTTTTCTTTGGGTCCCTCCTATTTTCTTGCTCAGAGTCTTTTTATTGCCTTCTCGGGGATCCCTGGGTGAGGCATCTATAGGTTTCATATTTATGGATTTTAACTTTTACCAGTTGCTTTTACCTTTTGGGCCTTTAGCCCCTTCTTCCCATGAGATAAGGTGTAACCCCACAAACAGATCATCGTAATGCCCAGACTAGGGGAATGGGGTAGATGTGTGGGAGATAAGATGTAAAAGTGATGATATGATGGGAGTGGACGATGGCTCTTCAAAAATTCCCCCATTGAAAAACCAAAACCTATGGGTACAATATTTCTAGGATACCCTATCAATCCCCCCAACCATGGTCAAGTGGGTTAATGTAATATCCAAGCAGTCGTCAGAAATAAAAGGAATTTGATGCATATATCTAAATATTATAATGATCAAATATGACACATACCATGATACTTGGACCAATTACCTCATGGAGAAAGATTCTTCTATGATACAAGTCCAAGCTGAAGGTGATGGATGTTTCTGCTTCTGACAAGACAAGTCTGATGAAAGAGAAGAAAGATGGGCCCTCCAGGGCCATGCTCGGGTCAATTCTGCTCTCGGTACTCCATGTCTAGGACCTGTGGGCCTCGAGACATGATCTCCTAGTTATCCCTAGAAATTGGGGATAACATCTGGCTCCAACTTGGGGACATGTGCTCATCGTAGAGTGCATGAGAACCTTGACATATCTGGCATAAACCTGCAGACCTGCTCATACTCGAAAATGGAATTAGTAACAGAGGTGGGGTGGTATTTCCACCCCGTAATATATATATGTTTACGACTGAAATAAAACAATCAATATGCAAGTGAGAAAGCAAACTAACATGAAATGCAAATGGTATAATACAAGAAAATGCCTACCTACCTATACTTACCTATGGAGTCAGGTCTCTGGAGGGTAGTAACGCTTGATATGTAAAGCGTTTACTGGTAGCTTCAGAATTTCTCCTTTCATGGTCTCTAGGTGGAAAGAATTTATACCTGCACAACTCATGATTTTATAAGGGCCTCCCCATAGACTGTCGAATTTTTTGTGCATACCAGGCTTTTATTTTCTCTTATCCCACAATAGGAAAAGATCTCCTTTGGAGAAATCTCTTTCCTTGGGTTTATGATCAAAGGTGTTATTTATCTTTTCTTGATTTCTCGTTGTTTGACCCAAGGCACCTCTCCACATCTCATCTAACTCTATCAACTAATTGATCCTTCCTTGGATTGCTTCTGCATTTGTGGTGTATTGTTGAGAAAAATGAAGGACAGGAATTTGGAGGTTCATAGGAAGCTTTGCTTCAAGTCCATATACCAGCTCAAAAGGGGTTTTTCCTATGGAAGTTTTTGTCGTTATTCGATCTACCCATACTGTGTATTTTATTTTGCTATCCCATAACTTTTTATTCTCTTCGACAACCTTCTTCAGAATATTCATGAGGTTCTTATTGGTTGATTCTTCTAATCCGTTTCCTTGTGGGTAGTAGTTGGAGGAATGGGATAGGGTAATGCCATATTTGAAACAAAATTCTACCAGAGCATAGGAGCTGAAAGATTTGGCATTATCTGTAGTGATCTTGGAAGGGGCACCGAACCTAGTTATGATCTAGTCTTCCAAGAAATTCATGACTACTTCCTCCGTGGCCTTTTTTGTAGGAATTGATTCGACCCATCTGGTGAAATAGTCTGTAGCTGTTAGGATCCACTGATAGCAATTACTTGAATTGTCTTTGAACTCACCAACAAAATCCAAACCCCATTGTTGAAAGGGTGCCTCTACTACCATCGGTTTTAAGGGTTGTGTTGGGAGTCTCGATTTGCCGGAGAAGTACTAGCAAGGTTGTCAAGATCGGACGTGCTAGTAAGTGTCTGAAAAAAGTGTTGGCCAATAATAACTGGCCCTCAAGATCTTATGGGTAGTAGTACGAGCAAAAAAATGTCCACCACAATGCCCAAAGTGCAATTCTTCCAGTATCTTCTTTGCCTCTTCCTTGTTCACACATCGAAGTATAACACCATCAGGATTTTTCCATCCAAGTCCATCTTCAGTCAAGTAGTATTTCATAGCTCTCAATCTCAAATCCCTTCTCCTGTAATCCACTAAGTGATCAGGGCAAGACAAGTTCTTTATATAATAAACAATATCGGAATACCACTCGTCATGTTCTAGTTCACTGATCATTACATTTACTTGCTCATTCTCACCCATCTGTATGGCTTCCTGATTGCTTTCAGTTAGAATTTGGGAAAAACCTTGTCCTTTTATTATCTTGGTGGGTTTTATTTCTAGTTCATACTCCTGGATTTTGGAAACCCACTTCCCTCGAGTACCCATGCAGTCTTGTTATGATAAAACGTCCTTCACAGCTGGGTATGGGACATAAGCCTTGATTTTATTGTAACCGATGTAGTTACTGAAGTGTTTGATGGACTTGACCAAGGCATAGGCTTGTTTCTCTGTGATGGAGTAGTTTAACTCTGAGTCTCTTAGGAGTTTTCTCATAAAGGCCATGGGGTGTTCATAGTTATCATCGTCCTTTTGCATTAGGACACCTGCAATAGTATCCTGGGATGCAAGCTAGAATATTATGAAATCTTGCGAAGAATCGAGACTAATCAAGACGAGGGCTTGGGAGATAGAATTTTTTATATCTTCAAAGGATTTGTTGGTATCATCTCCCCACCTGAAAGAAACATCCTTTTTCAGCAAAGCACTCAAAGGTTTTATCCTCTCGAAAAAATTTGGCACAAATCTGCGGATGAAGTTGATTTTTCTGAGAAAAGATTGTAAAGATTTCTTGTTGGCCAGAGGGTAGACATCCTTTATCGACTGGAATCTTTCAAGATCAATGGAGACTCCTCCTTGTGAGGCCACGTGTCCTAACAATTTTCCTTCGTCAATCCCAAATACATATTTCTTAGGATTCAGTGAGATACCATACTTTCTGCATCGCTCAAAAACAATCCTAAGGTGGGAGAGATGGTCTTTCCTATCCTTGGAAACAACTGTAAGGTAATCTTGGTAAATTTATATGATCTTTTGTATGAGGTCTCTAAAGGAAAATTCCATTTCTCTCTGAAAAGTGGCACCAATGTTCATAAGACCAAACGACATCCTTAAGTACATAAAAGTTCCCCAAGGTGTAGTGAATATAGTTTTGAGTTGGTCTTCCCTTTTGAGTAAGACTTGGTTGTATCCCGAGAACCCATCTAGCATAGACATCATCCCTTCTCCTATGACCCACTGAAGAAAATGTTCCATGTTTGGGAGGGGGTAATTATCCTTTAAAGACAACTGGTTGAGGTTGCAGAAATTAACACACAGGCGGATATCACCATTTTTCTTCCGAACAACTACCAAGTTTGACATCCAAGAAGAGTACCTGATAGGGGCTATGATACCATCATCAACCATATTTTGGAGATCCTTTTGTATTTGTCTTGCCAAATTTGGGTTGATATGCCTTAGATTTTGTCAGAATGGCTTGGCTCCTTCTACCAAAGGTATGGCATGTTGGATGACTTCCCCCCTATAGGCCTTCAAATCATCATAGTTCCAAGCAAAGGTATCTCTAAATTCTCTGATGAGCGCTAGTATCTCCTTTCTTTCTTTCTCGATGGTGCCCTTTCCTATTTTGACCATCCTTGGGTCCATATCTGTATCGATATTTAATTCCAAGGCTTCTTCAACTTGCTTGTTGGTTCTCTTTCCCTTAAAAACATCATGCCTGTCAAAATTTTTTTCCAAGGGAATACAACCCTTTGGTAAGGTATTGTTTTGCAAGTTGACGACTTCTAGATCCATAGAATTAGCCAGGAAAGCAACTTGCGAATTGGTAAATTCTTTTTTGTTCTCCATGAATCTGATAATTTGATCATCATCCTCGAACACCTGCCAATGTTCCAAATTGTAGGGAACAGAAGGCCTAAAAAGAACCTCCATCTTACATAGGTCGTGAAAAGGTCCTTCACCTGGTTGTAAAGTAGAGGCGAAGACAGCCAAAGCATCAGCCACATGGTTTTCTTCTTGAGGGACGACCTCGATTGACACTTTCTTGAAGGATTTTGAAAGGGTTTGAGCCACATCTCTATACTTTTTCAACTTTTCATTTTTAGTGGAAAATCTCATCAAAACTTTCAACACAATGAGGTCTGAGTCCCCTTTTACTTCCAAGATTGTAACACCCTTGTCAATTGCTAAATTGAGTCCTAGAATCAAGGCTTCATACTCGGCCACATTGTTGGTGCAACGCAATTCCATCCTATATGAATGGTAAAAGACCTCACCTGAAGGGGCTGTTAAGACTACTCCAGTGCCTGATCCAGAGCTTGAGTGTGATCCATCGAATTCCAAGGTCCAGATCCCTTCGGTCTCTTCAACGGTATCCATATCTAACTTCCCTTCCTGGATGAACCAATTATTAAGGCCACTATTGATGCATAAAAGTTGGTCACTTGGTTCATTAGAGGTTTCAACCGGGGAGCCAATGAGGGGCTCATTATAGATGGTAAAGAATCCCCCTTCAGGATGAGGGATGGTTGCCCTGGATTGCTTATTGTAAATACTTCCATTCAAGTGCTCTATGAGATCTTTGTGAAGAATAATCCCAAAATTGTTTTCATTATCTATGATGACCACATTTATCAAGAAAGGAGAACTGGGGCAGGAGTCAAAGGCCACCTCGAGGTTGTTAATGATTCCTTTCGCAAAGTCATCTCCAGTATTTGCTTGTGAGATCTTCAGAGCTAATTGATGCATAACCTCTTTCGTCATCATGTTGGTTGTGGCACTTGGGTTTAGGAGACAGTTGTGAAGGAGAGAATCTTTGACTCAGAGAGAGA
The DNA here is from genome assembly GCA_009831015.1 of Picea engelmannii. Taxonomy (NCBI): domain Eukaryota; kingdom Viridiplantae; phylum Streptophyta; class Pinopsida; order Pinales; family Pinaceae; genus Picea; species Picea engelmannii. The sequence goes on from ML821660.1 coordinate 53,621, forward strand.
CATAAAAAGGTGTGAACTCACAAACTCTGGAAACAGGGTGCCCCACTTGGTGGATAAAAAGAGGGAAATCTTCAGGAAGATTTTGCTCAACATTTTCAGGTAAGATAGCTTCAACTTCATCCCCAGGATCGGTTCTTTTCAAAGGGGTTTCTTTGGAAGGGACAACACTTCCATGGGAGAAACTCCACTTCCACTTAGTGGGAGCGAGTTCGAACTGAAGGATCCTTGGTGGTTTTGGTTCCACCATAGGCTCAGTACCAGGATCCCATAGTTCACAATTTTGTGTAAGATTTCTTTGATGAATGTAATCGTCAAAATCAAGGTTCCTCTCAATCTGAAAGGCCAGGTCTTGTGCTTCTTCTAAAGTTGTTGGTGATTGGTCCTTAACGTTGAATTGCACAGTTCCTTCCAAGGAGGACAAGAAGTGATCGATGATGGCTTGTTTTGAGCCCACCTTTGATCGGACCCTTTTGAGGAGAAGGTTGAACCTATCACCGAAATCCCTGATACTCTCACAGGGTCCTTTGCAAATGCTAAGGTATTGGGAAAAGGATTCGTGTGAGTGCTCACTATCACACCACCTTATTTTAAAGTCATTTTGTAGTTCTTTAGGGTTTTTCATGCTTCCTTTAGGGCACCCATCAATCCAAACTTTAGCATCTCCTATAAGGGAACTTGCAAAGAGCCTCATGAAAACATCAGGGTGATCTTGGCCAGCCAAATCAAAATAAAAAATATCGCAAAACTGGGTCCAATGCGAGTTTCCAGGGATTCCCTTTCCTGAGAAGAAAGGTATCCAAGAATTTGCATCCTCGGGTAAGTCATACAGCCCCCCTTGGGTGTTACTAAAGTTGAAACAATTGAAATTCTCTGAGTAAGACCATTTGTGAGGATTAAGATTAATTGGGGGCGTAGAGCTTGTTAGGGTGACAGTGGCCACATTAGAGGGATTTGAGTACTGTTGCCCACTACGGGTCATCATTGGTGGAGTCACCAGATAATTTACTTGAAACTATCAAAGAAAAGGGGAATAAAACTCTAGTGGAGTCACCAGGAAAGCTTGTAAGAGAAAGGTCTTTGAGGCAAGGCTCACCAAAAAGATTTGTTGTTGAGGAAGATTGATTCAGTGTTCCCCGACAATGGCACCAAAATGTTATCGCACAATTTGTAGCTAGGTCAAAAAGGCTAAAGGATAGAGGTCAAACTGGTGTAACAGGAACCTTCCCCACCCAATGTCACCTCAATGGGGAGGTTCTTTCTGTTTAGGGAGGTTAACCCAGGGGAGACGTCCCCGGTAACCTGGGGTTTTGAAGAGGTTAAAGTACAAAAGTCAAGGGTGTTACACATGAAATTTGCACACCTAGGTACCTCGCCCTAAGTGTCGTAAAGTGTCATATAAGTGTCGCATACACCTTGACACCATGGAATATCCCATTTCACAATCCCTAGTCAATGTGGAGGAGGGATATATTACATGAACGCAAAGAAATACTAAGTACACATGAATTATTATTAATATTCATGGAAAAGAAATTGATTAAGTGAGAAAATCAAGTGCACATGAATTATTATTAATATTCATGAAAAAGAAAGTAATTAAGTGTGAGGATCCACCTCACATTTGGTTTCCTACTTTTTAGGGAAGGTGGAGGATCTTATGGATGGTTGAAATATTTTCTCCTTAAAATCCTTGAGAGATATTTCCTCCCCAAAATCCTTAAGAGATATTTTCTCCCCAAATATCTTAGAGATCCCTTTCTTAGTGGATCTGATGAGAGATCTTCTCCATGGTGGTTAAACCTCCAAATCCTATATAATGA
>ML821661.1:45164-56271 GCA_009831015.1 Picea engelmannii
ATTAATTAAGTCCCCCTTTAGCACCTTTTCATTCTAATTCTTCGTTGACTTAGGCTTAAGTGACTTTTTCCTAAGTTTTTGGCTTAATTTATCGTTTAGCCTTAATTCCTCCTTATTTCTCCATCTGGTTCCCTGTTTGTGCCAGACTATAGTCTACGGGAACATATAGACTACTAAGTCACTCCCTGCTGGCCTACTCTTGGGGACGGGACATCACAGCCTAGAGGCCAGGACGCTCAATTTGGGACAATTTTCAGGCGATTCTATCAAGTATAGCCACCAAGGTGAGTTTTCCAGAGTTCCAGCAGTTGTCGTGAGTTTCCAAAACTGCATCTTTTTGTCGATCTATCTGTGCATGCGCAGATCTTCCTACATCATCTGATCACAGATATTTTATATTAGTTGTTTGTATTCCAATGACAATCCACGAGATCTAGCCGACGATTTCATCTACTTTCAGCATATTATTGTATTTCCTGCTATTTTCCCTCATAATACGTATGAATGAGATGGTGTTTGTTCCTTATTCTTTATGCATCATATATTTTGCCTAAACATTAATTGAATGAAACACACATGCGAAAATCACCAAGCATGTTAAAACATTAACTCAAACCCATTCATAAACCCCCAGAGTATCAAATCAGACAGTGGATTTGATAGTTAGCAGTGTTTCCTAGAATAGTCGAGTTAGGAACATTACAGTGGTATCAGAGCTGGTTTTCCTGCCAGCCTAATGGGAAAATCAGTGAGGAGTTATTTCAGATTGTGTCCACTAAAATTCAGTGGTGATAACTTGCACTTATACCTTCAAATGCAGTAATAGAGAGGAAAGTTCAGATCAGATAAGGAGGTAGATACATCATTACCAGCTAGTGGATTAACAAAAGCACAGATGGAGCCTACACCTATTAGATGTAGGGAGCTTTGCTATAGTTGCAAAATGCCTTGGAAGCCATATCACAGATGCAGGGGTAAAGGGAAGGTGCGCATTGTTGAGGTGCACTATGACAGTGAGGATGAGGAGATGCATGTGAATGCAACCATAGATGCCTATTGAGAGCAGTCTGATGACGCTAGTGGCTATTGAGCATCTGAGGGGCAGTTGGATGGACAAGATGATAGCGCATGTCCTTTATCTTCCCCATCAGGCAATGTTGAGGATTCAACACTTCAGCATAGTGGTGACACTTGTGAGGATTCAACACTTCAGCATAATGGTGACACTTGTGAGGATTCATATGTGTTGGCACTTAGACATGATGAGATTAGGAGGTTGGATGACCTACCTGTGTGTGTATACATGGCTTCCAGGAAGTCATATATGGAGGATGATGAGCTTCCTATGATGAAAGATCCACATTTTTCATCTTCTCAGTCACCTATGCTAGCCACGACACATGAGGAAATCAGTGGCAAACTTGATATCGTAGAGTAGCCTTGTGTGGGGGTTGTACAGAAGGGACATATGGATCTGCAGACCCAGGAGCAGAGGTATGGCTTGGAGCTAGTTGACCTTACACATACCTATCAGTATGAGGAGAGTGAGTCACCACTCTTGGAGATTCCATTGATGGACCAGGTTGTGGAGATCGACAGCTTGTTGGGACACTTACTCCCAGGATCAATCTATAGTGATGAGGATGCACTCCTTATTGGTTGAGATGACCATAACACATGTCTGGACACATCTGTATGGGATCCAGGCGCAGATGATATTAGTAGGGTGAGTGCACAAGAGGATACAACTGCCCATACAGGATAAAGTGTGATTCAGATGGGGGCCGCAGTTGGTGATAGCGTGCAGTGGCATACAGGAGGACTCAGTAGCACAGTGGACAGTGGGCAATTCAGTACCTTATGTTTTGAGGAGTGTGTTGTTGAGGATTCCATTATTCACACTAGCAGTGAGAGGCATGAGGTTGCACCTCAACAAGGTTGTGATCAAGAGTCACGACACTTGACAGGACATTTGAGAGTCAGTGAGGACATGATCATGGCAACCACTAGATGCATTGATGATACACATGCATTGGTGGCAGGTTATTGTTGGACGGCCTCGATGGCACATGATAGTTCAGATAGGGGACTTTCCATTGATGACTTCCATACACTCATGGAGAGAGTGACCGTGATGACGGTCGACTACCAGCAGTTATTGATGGATAGAGATTACCTATTGGAGGTTGGTGAGATGTATCACAAGGCACTGAGGGAGCAAGAGGTTTAGGTGGACCAACTCACTCATGAGTTGGTGAGCACACGAGGATTCTTGGAAGGCACACATACAACCCTTCAAGAATCAGAGCCCAGATTAGAGGACCTCCTTGAGGAGACTAGTCAGAGATCCACTATATCTATCTCAGTAGAGAGTCAAATATATCCTTCGGTTACATTGTTAGAGGATATTGTTGGTTTGGTAGAGGAGCACCAGTCGATGGAGGAGCATGAGGAAATGTACTTAGTAGAGCATGAATATTCCTCTCCCTTACAGCAGTATACAAATCTGGGAGATCACCTTCACCGTAGCAGCAGTTGCGTGAGTCATGATGGATGGAGAATGATTGACCCGCGGTTGGTGGAGATACCTATTGTTGTACCCGATGGTTGGGGTTCAGTGATGAGTACAGGCAATTATCTACCATGGGTTCCGGTGGACGCGCTTTTGGTCAAGTCCTTGGGATTGACCAAAGCATATGATACTTTCCAGTCCTACAGTTGGTTGCAGATATTTATGATAGCCTTTCCTGATACTTTCAACATTAACAGCAGCACATGGGGAGCTAGATAGTGGCAAGGAACATGGAGAGTTGGTAGGTTGAGACCACCTGACAGGAGTGTCTTGATTGCATAGAGAAAGATAAGGGTGAATCATCAAGGGGAAACGGTTGAGGCCTTGGGCATGATGGAGAGTATCTTAGGCCATGGGACAGAGGATATCTCAGAGGTTGCTACATATTCATACTCTCATTGGGATGAGAGTGGAGGGATTTCGACGATTACCAATAGGGCACATCAACAGTTAGTGGGGATTGGAAGTGATGAACTTCCAAATTTGACATGGGATCCGAAAGTCCATTTGGTCAATAGTTTGTTTCATCTTATGACGATCCAGGAGTGGAGGATCCAGTATGGATACTTTGAGCAGACAATCATGATCAGAGTAGAGCAGCATCAGCATGATGGTCCCTGTCAGAGACTAGCATGGGACCCTGGGATTACAGGGTTGGGCATTTCATTTACTGATGGAGACAAGCGGACCTTTGTAGGGGTAGGTCACTTTGATTTTCCATTGAGTTTCAATATTGGGGAGAGCACGTCACTGGCTGGTGATTCGTTGAGGTCTTGTAGTACCTCACTATGGCAGTAGCATGTTCAGTCGGTGGGGGTCGTGTTGGGTTTGGTATGGTCTGGTAGGACAGACTCATTTCGGGTTGAGGCCATGTGTTTTTTGCAGGAGACTCATGGTGTTGATATGTTACAGAACTATACTTCACAGGGTATTGTCATTCACATCTTGATATGGAATCTAGGGATTGGAGTGCTTGGTAGTTCAGTTTTTGATAGAGTTGAGTTTCGAGAAGAGTGGTTGTGTGGGGAGTTGACTAAGATTCTTTGGCCATTGATCATTCTACTCAGCAGGAGCATTTGGGTGTCATGTGTGGTGAGCACTTGGAGAGGCCCCATCTTGAGGGGAGTCAACCTTGTGCCACACAGGTGGATATCGGACCACGTTGTCATATGCAGATTGATTCAGTTATTGGTTGAGCAGAAGCAATATTCCAGCAGGGAGGACTATAATGTCCCCATTTTTTAACATTGTTACATTACAGAGTGTTATGCCTACCAGAGTAGCCAGATAGGGGTGACAGAGAGTTTGGGAGATATTGAGGGGTTTTATTGGGCCCCACTTGCATCGTTTGTCATCGAGATCCATTCCGCACAGCTTGGCTTTGGTTCCGTTGCATTCTGACGATTTCCGTAATTTTGAGTTATTATGGGTCATATCTTAATTAAATTCACTAAGAAGGTCATAATGGCCATATTACTTGGAGAAACCTCTTAGTGTAATAGCTCATTGGAATCAGGGGGAAGAGCATTACATGATAAGATCATGAGAAGTGACTTTCAGTGGCCGGAGAAGCCATAAGGATGGATAAATCACTTTTTAGAGGTAAAATGGTTAATTAATTAATTAATTAATTAAGTGATTTAATCAAAAAATAATAAAATAAAGTAAAAGTCACTTGGAGGGAAAAGGTCAACAGCGAATTAGGGTTTCAGGAAGCTATAAAGGAAGGGTAAAGCAACCTAATTCAGAATTATGTTATGATTTGATGTTGAGAGAGTTTCCAGAGGAGGAGGAGAATCGGCCTTCTGTTGTTTTGTGGATTTTTGGAGGAAACCACCACCACTGATCGGTTTCGGTGTTGAGAGACACGCCCTAGCCTATCGGAGATACCATCCAGGTATTTCACCGTGCTATTCACGAGTATCCAGTTTGCAGTGCTTGTGCAGCTCAGCGAGTGAGGGCGCAAGGGTTAGAGAGGGTTTAATGTAGCTGTACAAGGCCAGAGATTATCTTGCAGATTCCTTCTGACCCGGTTGAGGACTTGCCAGGGCGCATCTTTTGAGCCACCAGTCATCAGATTCGGACGGTGGAATCTCTTAGAGCGCAACAGACAGCCAAATATTACGGAGCACTTGAGGAGGGGCATTTGGGGTTCTAGAGGGAGTTTTGAATCAGATCCGAGGAAACCCTCCCGACCCAGTTCATCATTAGTGAGGGCGCACATTTCGAGCCATATAACAGCAGATTTCGTCAGTGGAATCATTAGGGCACACTCATTGACCCCAAGAGGTGCGCAAACCCCTAAGGGATGACATCCAGAGCTTTCGGCATCCGATCTTCAGTCCGTCAGTCATCAGTAGCAGCCTAGAGGCCAAGTTGCTCAGTTTAGGACAATTTCTAAGCGATTCTGTCAAGTATAGCCACTAGGGCGAGTTTTCCAGTGTTGCAGCAATTGTTGTGAGTTTCCGGAACTACATCTTTTTGTCGATCTATCCGTGCATGCGTAGATCTACCTACATCATCTGATCATGGGTATTTTATATTAGTTGCTTGTATTCCAGTGACGATCCAGGAGATCTAGCTGACGATTTCATCTGCTTTCAGCATATTATTGTATTTCCTGTTATTTTCCCTCATAATACATATGAATGAGATGGTGTTTGTTCCATATTCTTTATGCATCATATATTATGCCTAAACATTAATTGAATGAAACACACATGCGAAAATCACCAAGCATGTTAAAACATTAACTCAAACGCATTCAAAAACCCCTAGAGTATCAAATCAGACATTCGATTTGATAGTTAGCAGTGTTTCCTACACTAGCCGAGTTAGGTGTTGATGATTACAGCGGTGTGAGACATCTCCAGGACACAGACTGAGTGAGTCGGTCTAAGAGAAAGCCCATGAGTTGGGTGTGTGGTTCCTCTCTGAGACGGAGATGGAATGTTGTGTGCCCTGTGTGGGATAAGGAAGCCCATGAGTTGGGTGTGTGGTTCCTCTCTGAGACGAAGATGGAATGTTGTGTGCCCCTGTGTGGGGAAGCCCATGAGTTAGGTGTGTCATTCTCTCTTAGACGAAGATGAAACGTTGTGTGCCCCTGAGAGGGGAAGATGCCCATGAGATGGTTGTATCATTTGAGATGAAACGATGTGTACCCCTGTGAGGGGTGAAGGAGCCCATGTGATGGGTTTATTGTTCTCCTCTATTCATAGAGTTGAGATGATGTGATACTCCAGATGATTCTCCTGTGAGACGCAGTGACAAAGAGATCTGTTGAGTTGGACGTGCATGTGGTTGAGCAAAGGTGAATGTGATCCTAGTGGCTGAGCACTAGTGAGTGTGATTCTCCTGTGAGACACAGTGAGAAAAAGATCTGTTGAGTTGGACGTGTCTATGGCTGAGCATAGGTGAACATGATCCTAATGGTTGAGCACTAGTGATTCTCCTGTGAGACGCAGTGAGATAGAGATGTGGACATCCCTGTGGCTGAGCACAGATGGATGTGCCCCTAGTGGCTGAGCACTAGGGGGTCTATGAGATCCCTTGCTATATTGTACAAGAGTCAGACTTACCTATAACCCTATTTGTGATGTAAAGGGTACAAGTCAGCCCCACCATAAAGTGAAACATAATTAATGTAAAAGATAATCAATATGGTAATTATTAATTATATTCTAAGTTATTGAGGTCGGCCATGTTGTGCCAATATACACTATTGTTGACAGGTTCAGTCTAATATAAATAAAGGTAAATTCCCCATTGAGGAATCATATCACAAGTGTGAGTTTGCAAATTTCAGCAAACACTTGTTCTTGGGAAAAGTGCGCACCTCTCTTGATCGCTAGTCTTCTAGGGTTTGTGAGCACCCTTTTGTGTGTTAGGTTTATGGTGTGGGAGGTCTTTCTCTTGAAGAATATAGTAAAGCATTGGTTGGGTTTTCTTCCCTTGTTGAGAAGGGTTTCCCAGGATACTTCTTGTGTACTTGTGCATGGTGTTTCTTCTTGTGATCTTGGTTGCTGCAACAAATTGTTTATGGTTTAAGTAAAATGCTAAAAATGGAATGAACTTCATGCTTAAGCCTAGCTTATTGAAAAATCAACATGGTAACAGAGCATAGGTCTTGAAGAACCCCTGCACAAGCATTTAAAGCTAAGTCGTCCTTCTATTCTGCAGTTTTGTACGGCCTCTAGGGTTTGTTGCAATTTCGTACGACCCTCCTTTTCTGGAGTGTTTCAGCCCCTAAAACTTGGACATTGAGGAAAAATTTGGCATAGGAGAGTACGGCCTTCTCCAGCGCACCTCCAGAGACTCTCAGAGTAAAATTCTGAGCATTTTAAAATTTTGGCCCTATGGTTTCTAGGGTTTCGCAATTTTCTGCAGAATTTTGGCTTTAGGGTTTCTATAGCTCATTGAAGTAGCCTTTTCAGCTCACCAGTATTCCTGTGACATTCTTAAGGCTTATTGTTGGCAGTCATAAGCCTAACAAAACCTAAAACTGCTAGCCTAGCCTAGCCGTTAGGTTTTCTAGCCCAGTTGACAAGGGTTTGTGAAGAATCTAAAAATATGATGAACAGAATCATGATGGAAGACAAGCTTGGTGGATCAAGCAAACTCGGTTCCTAAAAGCCAAGACTTCAAGGAGATGAAGACATCAACATATCAGCACCCTTAGGTATGCACTTGTATATATTATTTGTATCATTATCATGAGGGTACTTGCAGGAGGAAGGAACCTTTGTTGAAGTCATGAATCCAGAGGGATCTAAGTGCATTCAAAGGAACAACACACTGGAAGTAAAGACTCCAGGTTTGATTGTTTTAATTATCATGCCTCTAACCTAAATTTCTAAAGTTTGCTACATTACAAGTAGGTGTTGTAGCTGTGACAACAATCCTTAAATTGTTTTGATTCTAGAGATGTACTCATTATTCTCCTTTAGGAGATATTTTTGTCTTGTTTCCTTTCGTTTGTTTTCTTGTTCCAGGCAGGTTAACAACAAAGGAAGATGGTTATAGTTCAGACTTCAGAGGGAGTCAAAACTATTTGAGGAGGAAGAACAGAACCATCATTGAGGCAACCAATGCAATAATGCATGATCAGAATCTTTCTAAGATTCTGTGGGCAAAAGCATGCATGACACAGTATATGTTCAGAACAGGGGTCTTCACCAGATTTTGAAGAAACATAACTCCCGAAGTGAAGCTTGAGATTAAACACTTCAGGATATTTGGGTGTCCAGTGTATTTTCATGTACCCAAAGAGAAGAGGTCTAAGCTAGACCCTTCAGGGAGAAAGGATACATTTATGGGATAACAGTGAATCTTCGAAGACATATCAGATCTACATCCCTAGTTAGAGACAGATTGAGACAAGCAGAGATGTTTCCTTTGAAGAAGAGATAGCCTATCAAAGATCCAGAGAATCTCAGATGAAGATTGACAGTGAGACAATACCTTCTCCCCCTTCAACAGTTCAGAGGGAGACAAACATTATTCCATCCAATCCAGTTGCTCCAGTTGATATGCCCATAGATATTGCAGTAGGGCATAAAAGGCATGCCTAGGCTCGACAAACTCTACAGGAGGCAGAGGAACATACAAGCCCCTCAAGCCATATCCCGAGAGAGAAAAAGAGATTTTCAAGCTACCCTTCAGCCATAAGCCACTTCATTGATTACGAGCGTTCTTGTCATGGAGAAGCGACAGGTGAACAGGTATGGCAAAATGCCATGACAGAAGAATACCAGTATATCTTAAAGAATGATGTATGAGATATTGTTCCAAGACCAGAAGGGAAGTCTATGGGGACTTCCAAGTGGATCTATAAGATCAAGCATGCAGCTGATGGAAGTGTCGAGAAATACAAAGCGAGATATGTAGTCAGAGGATTCCCACAAACAGAGGGAGTTGTCTATGATGAGACACTTGATCCAGTAAGCCTAATACACTTCCATCCGTACTACCATCCATGAGTTCGAAACTACATCAGATGGATGGATTCTTGATGAATTTGGTTTTCAGCAAGAGTGTTGCTGATCCAAACCTATATTATTACATTGTTGGTGATGAGAGCCTGATTTTGATGACTTATTCAGGAAGTCGTCCTGTTGGATACAAGCAAGCTTTGACTTCTGATTTCGAGATGAAGGATCTGGGTATGATGCACTACTTCTTGGGACAAGAAGTATGACAGCGAACTGATGAGATTTTTTTTTGAGTCAAGGAAAATATACAGTGGGGATATTAAAGAAGTTCAGTATGACTAAATGCAAATCCATGCCTACACCGATGGTGATGGATTTGAAGAAAATGAATGATGATGATTCAGACGAGATTGATCCATAGGTAATTGGATCACTGATGTATCTGGTTAACACTAGACTCGATATATGCTATGCAGTGAATGTACTTAGCCAATTCATGAGTCGGCCGAGAGAGACTCACTGGACAACAGTGAAACATGTATTGAGATATCTACGAGGGACAGTTGGATATGGCCTGAGATATGCCTCCAGTGTAGACTTGAGTTTGTAGGGATATGCAGATTGGGTCGGGAGCACAGTGGACCGGAAGAGCACCTCCGGTTGTTGCTTTACTTTAGGGTCTGCCATGGTTTCCTAGTGCAGTAGGAAAGAGAGCTCTGTGGCATTGAGTACCGCAGAGGTAGAATACATAGCATTGAGTGTGGAAATCCACGAAGCAGTGTGGCTTCGCAAACTTCTGACAGATTTATTCGATCATGAGATGGATCCTGCTACTATTCATTGTGATAACCAGAGTTGTGTGAAGCTATCTAACAACCCTGTGTTTCATGATAGATCGAAACACATTCAGATAAAATATCATTATATCAGAGACATAATGCAGAGGAAAGCAGTACATGTGCCGTACCTTCCTATACATGAGCAGATTGCAGATATCTTCACCAAACCGCTTGCCAATACGAAGTTCGAGTACTTCCGTGAGAAACTGGCTTGGTGGAGAATACCTCTCTAGCTGAGAGGGAATGTTGATGACTACAACCAAGACGAAGTTCGAGTACTTTCGTCCGAGACTTGGGCTGATGGAGAATGCCTCCTCAGCTGAGAGGGAGTGTTGATGATTACAACTGCGTGAGACATCCTCCAGGACACAGACTAAGTGAGTCGATCTGAGAGAAAGCCCATGAGTTGGGTGTGTGGTTCCTCTCTGAAACGGAGATGGAACGTTGTGTGCCCCATGTGGGGTAAGGAAGCCCATGAGTTGGGTGTGTGGTTCCTCTCTGAGATAGAGACGGAATGTTGTGTGCCCCTGTGTGGGGAAGCCAATGAGTTGGGTGTGTCGTTCTCTCTGAGACGAAGATGAAACGTTGTGTGCCCCTGAGAAGGGAAGATGCCCATGAGATGGGTATATCGTTTGAGATGAAACGATGTGTACCCCTATGAAGGGTGAAGGAGCCCATGTGATGGGTTTACTATCCTCCTCTGTGCAGAGAGTTGAGATGATGTGATACTCCAGATGATTCTCCTGTGAGACGTAGTGAGAAAGAGATCTGCTGAGTTGGATGTGCTTGTGGCTAAGAACAGGTGAACGTGATCCTAGTGGTTGAGCGCTAGTGAGTGTGATTCTCTTGTGAGACGCAGTGAGAAAGAGATCTGTTGAGTTGGACGTGCCTATGGATGAGCATAGGTGAACGTGATCCTAGTGGATGAGCACTAGTGATTCTCCTGTGAGACGCAGTGAGATAGAGATGTGGACATCCATGTGGCTAAGCATAGATGGATGTGACCCTAGTGGCTAAGCACTAGTGGGTGTACGAGATCCCTTGCTATATTGTACAAGAGTCAGACTTACCTACAACCCTATTTGTGATGTAAAGGTTGCAGGTCGGCCCCACCATAAAGTGAAAGATAATTAATATGGTAATCATTAATTATATTCCAAGTTATTGAGGTCAGCCATGTTGTGCCAATAGACACTATTGTTGACGGTTCAGTCTAATATAAATAAAGGTAAATTCCCCATTGAGTAATCATATCACAAGTGTGAGTTTGGAAATTTCAGCAAACACTTGTTCTTGGGAAAAGTGCACACCTCTCTTGGGCGCTAGTCTTCTAGGGTTTGTGAGCACCCTGTTGACCGCCTATTTAGCACAGGGGTCAACTCATGTATCATGAAGTATTATCTATGATTGAAGACAGAAATGGTTCTACTGGGTATCTGATACCCCAGCACTTAAATTTTTGTAAACGAAAATTCCGCACCCCTGCGTGGGTTTATAATGTAATAATGTCTACATGGATCATAGTTAGGTCAGGTACCTTGGTGATCCATCAGGGGAGTTCCTTTCATCGGGGGTTTTTTATCCTCAGGTTGTCGACCAGACAAGCTCCTGGCCGACTTCCCTTGGCCGACTTCCCTTGAGTTTTTCCCTCCATTGACTTCCTCCAAAGTGGTGGAAGGCGCTCTGATGGTCTCATTCATTGAGTAACCTCTTAGGATTATTGTAAATGACCATGCCAGGCAGTGTCTGAAGTTTCGCGAAATTCC